>WAAG01032202.1:33968-116987 GCA_013390105.1 Tichodroma muraria | reverse complement strand
GGAGGGAGGAGATGGTGTCCCTGCCACCAGATCATGAAAATCAGGTGTACTAATGTGTTTCCTACCAGAATTATGATAGGAAGAAAGTTTAAGAGTAAGTGAAGTCACAGCACAAGTGTTTTAAAGATGTCCCTCCTGCAGTGCTAACGCTCCCTCTTTTCCACCAACTTCTGTGACTGTCTGCATTGTGTCTTCCTGTCAAGATACTGCAGAACCAGAGAGAGAGCACAGCCTTTCTGTGCTCATCAAGCTTGCTTCATACCTGATGCTTTGTAAAAAGCACTTAGTGTGATAGCAGCTGGTTTGTGAGATCAAGAAAATCTTTCAGTACTTAAAGGAAAAAATCTTGGATGTGAAGGGCATTTTGTTAGCAAAGGAGCTGTTAAAAACCTGATGGAAGTGCTGAGTTTTTTATGTAAAAAATCTTTCTAAAATTTAGATTACTACAACAGGGAATGGGAATAAACAATCATTTGGGTGTGAAATTTCCTATTGTAAAGCATTTACTGAAAAGCCACTGGAGAAGTGTTACAAGGGGATTTTGCTACTAGTCAGATAATTCTCCCTATTTAGGTGTGAACATGGTCCATCTGTTCATGAAACTTTGAGCAGTAAAATTTTGGTCTGTGCAGAAATACTGTGTTTTGACTTCAAAAGGAGCACAGGATTGCTCTATGGGATTGATCCTGGAGAACAGATCTGTTATCAACACATGGAGTTAAGCTCCAGGACTGATCTTTTTTGCAGGAGAGGTTTCCTAGAGTTGCCCTCAGAGGGCATCATCTAAGTGTTCACAGCAGTGAACTATTCTAGGCTCCTAATCTATGGGAGAAGTGCAAAGTGTGATATTTCAGGGACCCAAACTAATAAGTCATTAGTTAAAGTTGTGAACAGAGCTTTGCAGGAAACCTGTGAAAAGGAGATGGCAGGAAGAGAGTGATCTACAAAATGATGGGAATAGGAAATTTGCCAGGGTCAGAAGCTTTTTTGATGCTTTGAGGGGAAATTCACTGCTGTTCATACGGAAGACTGAGGAATGTCTGAGTTTGGTGGGTGTTTGTTGCTCAGGGAAATAATCTGTGATGGGAAGATGCAGGATTAGGGAATGGAGAACAGTCATTGTGCCTGGTTGGACTGAATACAGGAGTCCTTTCTCAAGAGGGAAGGGGAAGGAAAAACATTAATTGTAGCCATGGGAAGGGTCATATCTGCCTCTGCTCTAGGAAGACTGCAGGAGGAACATGGACAAAAGCACAAGGTCTTTTTGGGAAACATCAGCGGAGATTTTGGCATTGTAAAGCCCATCAGTGGCAGCACCACTGGGGCTCCTGGACAGCAGTGGTTTGTCAGCAGAGACAGAACTGCCTTCTTTTTGCAAACTGTAGTAATAAAGATTGCATTGCTTGATCTGTGTGCCTTTGCTGTTACAGGGAGAACAGCCCACAGCTCCTCTTCCTTCTTGAGAAAAGGCTCTACCTGCTGTGTTGATTGATTGAAGCTCAGTGGAGACAGAGAAGATTTAACACTCACTTGAGGGCTTCTCTTCATAAGTTTAACGAGATAGATTGCCTAAAAACACATTTCAGAGTTGAGATTTGCAGAGGGAAAACACAAAACAAGGAAACTCCTGCATTGTTGGGATGGCAGCAGTGTTGTGACAGTATAAAAGAATTGCTTTAATTAAAAGTCTCTGAAGACAGGAAATTCTTCTTTCTGAGCACAGCCCAAACAAAGGGTGTTCTGCTGCTACTCACAGGTTGCTCCTGAGCCATGGAGGTGCTGTAGTGGTTATTAAGTCCTTGGGGACTGAAGAAGTATCTGCAGGCACTGTACATCCAGTACATGCATGTCATATTCCCACCTCACTCCCTCCAAAAGAAGTCTCAATCATAGGGCATTTAAAGACGTTTTGGGACCATGCCACAGGATGCAAAGGCACCATTCTCCAAGGGAATCCTGTTCCCTTACTTTGCAGGAGGAAAGAAATAAAATACTTTTTGAAAATCCCATATTCAAAAGGAATAATGATTTTATCATCCTTAGGAATATTCCTTCCTCTTTTTGTAACTAACAGCAGGCAAGCTTCCATTATCTATTTCTATTATGTGTCTATTTTTCTAAGACACAATTTCTACTGTATCACTTGCAGGAAAATCTTGGAGTAATGAAATGGGGAACTGCCATAACCATTTTCCACTATGACAGAATAAAATACAACTGTGTATTTTAAAGCCTTTATAAACTATGTTAACAGCTAAAAGTACATGCATAAGAATGTGCTTTTTTCAGTTAAAAACAATCTGAGACATGATAAATTAGCTTATTAATTAAAATTACCTTAAATTACATTCAAAAAGGGAAGACTTTTAACTCAAGAAAGACACTTCTTTCCATAGAAATGGAAATTTTTGTTATTGAGGGTATTAAACTTCAAAGACAAGCAAGAATTACCTGAGATTACCTGGAAAAAACTTCTAGTTCTTCTTCAAAAAAAAAAAATTAAAAGGGGAGGAAGGAGGATGAAAGTTTTGTTGATAATCATCCTCTTTTTACTCTTGGTTACTTGTCTGTGTGTGGCAAAGAAACAAGAAAAGGAAAAAAAAATTCTCAAAAGACAAATTAAGAGCATAGAAAGCTGTAATTACTTAGACACCTTAACTCAGACATGTTCAACAATAGAAACAAAATTAATTTTCTCACTAATTGCATTTCAGTTATGGCTATTCAAACAGTTTACTCTGAAAGATGAAGAATTCCAGTTATAAAGTGCATCATTTGATATACAGTATGCAAATTAAGTCTGTATTATTTTTGGTTCTAACCAGAATCAAACTACAGAGAAATCCCAAGCAGAGAGACCGACCGGGGTGCTCCGGCAGCGCAGGGCGGTTGGTCCTGTCACTGCTGACGTGTCTGCCCTAAGCACCAGCAGCGCTTCGGGGGATTTGTAAACTGTGTTTGCAGCTGTTCTTGAGCACGAATCTTGCCGTAAAGTGTTCCCCTCAAACGGAGTAACCCTTGTTCTGTGCCACAGGAATCATGTACCGCAAGTCCTGCGCCTCCTCGGCAGCGTGTCTGATCGCCTCCGCCGGCTACCAGTCCTTCTGCTCTCCTGGCAAGGTGAACTCCGTCTGCATCAGCTGCTGCAACACTCCCCTCTGCAATGGACCCCGGCCCAAGAAGAGGGGGAACTCTGCCGTGGTGCCAAGGGCACACGTGATAACCACTCTTCTGCTTCTTAAATTTGCTCTGTTGTTTTTGTACTGCTAAACTTCAAGCAAGTTGTTTTGGGTGGTTTTGCCCTGGCACAATTTGTCCTGCATCCTTCTTTCTTCAAAGACGCTGCAATTATTTTCTGTTTGTTTCCGAATCCCTGTCAACAGCAAGGGAAGTTCGGTGGCCGTGTGGAGAAGAGGGGCTAATATTTTTGTCAGCTAATGAGTTCAGTTAGCAGATTGAATTTCCAGTGTGCACTTAAAAATCCCAGCAGGATACAGAACTCCTGTTCCTTTTGCATAACTGGAAACAAATCCATCTGTGTTATTCTTTTTGCGATGTTGTCATTTTCCTCGGTCATTTCAATTTCCATGTTTTTAAGCTCATTGCTAAGCATTAACTTTGCCTTATGAAGTCATAGTTGATGTTCACAAAGGCCATTCTGTGCGCCCGGACTGGGTTCTGAGCCACTCTCGAGGGGCACCGCTTCCAGGCTGGGATCTGGCGGTGCAGGACCCGGCTCCTGTGGGCTGCAGCGGGGCGTGGGTTCCTTCTGGAAGGTGCTGAGGAAAACTTTGGCGTTGCCCTTGGTGGAAGAACCGCGCCTGGAGGACGCGAAGAGCAGCGGGCGCAGGGAGCGGCTGCTCCGCGCCCCGGAGCTCTGGTTGGCCCTGAGGAACCTCTCCCTGTTGGCGTGCTGGAGGGTGAGGCGGCAGCACAGGACCTGCAGGAACACGCTGCGGAACTGCTGAGAGGAGATGTTGTACAGCAGCGGGTTCACCACCGAGCTGAGGTAGAAGAAGATGTTGGAGATGGGAAGGAGGGTGATGTAGGCTTTGAAGTAGGGGACGGTCCAGTCCTGCTTCGGTTTAGCAGCTGCCATGATCTTTTTGACCTGGTTTGGCATCCAGCAAACCGCCAGAGTTGCAATGATCAGTCCTGCGGGCAGAGAGCGAGAAAGATGTCTGCATACGTGGGGGGAGACACACAAAATACTATCAGCTCTGCACTTACCTGTTAGGAAATGGTACCAATTCTTCAGTGTTTTGCTTGACAGCTTTTCCTGCCAGTAGCATTTTTTGTTTGTTGTTTTTAATAACTGTTACAAGGTCATTGCAGCACATGCTCAGACAAAACACTGCATAGCGCTAGGATGGTGTTTCTTTGTACCTGTTGTCATTTATTAATTTTCAAAGTGTTCTTTCTCTGATCATCTGTGTCTTTGGAAAGAATGCGGTTTAATTTTGGTTTGTGCTCTTACATTTCTTCTGTCTTTCCCTTTACTTTGAAAAACAAACAAAACAAATAGAACCTATAGCCATATTAGATCAGGCAATACCCAGAAGAGATCAGATTCCTGTTTGTACTTTACAAAAAAGAAAATGTATGCATAATAATATATTTCGTGTTATTTTTGGTAGATTTCCTCTTACAGAAGCTATTTTTAAGTAAAATGTGTATGGATCTTTTTATGGTAATTAAGATATGTTGGGCTTTCTTAAAAATCAAATTCCAGTGGAATTAAATGATGAATGTAAATGAGAAAAACCCAAGCCTAGTCATGAAAGTGTAAGCAGTTTCAGATTGTAAATTACGCTTTAAAAATGTGGTATCTGACCATTTTGTATTTATATGTAAATATAAATACATGTTGCTGCATCACTAATGGCATTAAAAAGGGGTGGCTGAAGGATTGGATGTCTGAAAATTCTGCCTGCGTGGAGCGTGTTCCGCAGGGTGCAGCGGTGATGCCGGAGCAGCAGCCCTGCCGCAACACGTCAGCGGCTGGAGCTGGCTGTTCCCAGGCAGGAGATGGAGCAGGAGCAAGGCACCTGGCTCCTCAGTGGCATCCTCTGCTGCTCCTGTGTGCCAGCGCTGGAGAGCCTGTCACCTTGTGTGACATCCCAGGTACACAAAGTCGCTCGTCCTGCTGCTGCCCCCGCCCCCGAGCAGCGCCGGCTCACAGTGCATCCTCCAGTTTACTGTCCCCTTTGCTCCTCTCTTTGCAGGAACCGTGCCTTACACGAACGCTTGGGGGGAGCAGAAGCTGCAGTCTGGCTGCTCCCCCACGGCAGGGAGTGTCCTGCTGGGGCAGTTCTCACTCTGTGTCACCTTGTTAACCTCATCCAATGCCTGACCTCTGCTCCCAACAGCAGCGCAGACGCTGTTTCATTCTTACCCCTCTAGGCTGAGCCAGATTGCCCCCACTGAACAGGTCACTGTAGCAATGCCATTTGGAAATAGCAGGTTTTTGAAGCCAGGAAAAGGATACTTCACTAGCAGGAAGATGTGAATGTAGCACAGAAGGGAGGCAGAAAATAGAAGAAAAGAAGTTTTCATAACTTTGAAACTGCCAAAGCTTCATCAGGGTATGTCCAAGTTCTTGCCACCAGTACCCCCTAAGAAAAGGTATGAAATGCCTTTAAAAAAAATATATTTCATAAAAGGGATAATTACTTTAACGAATTTATTATCTCCCTGAATGAGCTACCAAATAAAAGCTGTCCTTTGGATCCCTTGCTTCTGTAATCGATTACTGTCACAATAACTTTGTTGGGATGGGGAAGCAGCAGATCTTAAACCTACAACACTGGCTCAAGAGCCCTGGAGGGCTGTTGTTGGCAGACCAGCAGTAAATCTGTTGCCAAAACCTTTGCCATTTTCAGTTCTTTGCCCACCAGAATTCTCCTCAGCCTCTGTTTCTTTGCTTTCAGTCCCACAGTCCCCTCCCTGCCCCTTTGCATGCTGCCCTGCTTTTCCCCTGCCACCTTTCCTCACTGTTCAGTACCTGCTGTGCCTCTGTCAAAAGTTGATCTGAATTTTGTATTAATCCTGAAAATGTTTGTGGCGGCCTTCAGTGCTCTTTTCCTGCTGTCAGCTTAACAACTATAGGGTATCAGTCCTGGCATGGGCCAAAAGAAAATAAGGCCCCCTGAGCAGTGACTTGGGATGAGCCTTATAAAAAGGCAGTGAAAGGATTATGTTGCTTTGTTGGGGCTTTTTCTCTGATACAACTTAAACACAAAGTTCACAAGCCCAAATCTGTGGAATTCTCATCAAATTTTACCAGAAGATCTCTTTCAAGTGAGAAGAAACTAAGCTGAATTGTGCATTTTTTTCTTTTGTTCTTGGTTAGAAACAGGATACTTCATCATGCTGATTAATAGTTTCCTAAATTATGAATGCTGCTGTGAAAAACTGTGAGCAAACAATGCGTGCATTCAGTTTTAAAGCCCAACTGCATTGCTCTGAGATGTCTGATTTTTTTTGCTTCTCTCTGAATTCCTTGGCATTGACCTTTTTTTTTAATTCAAACTGCCAAGTGCTTAAGATACCCCCTTATATTCTTCAGACACTTTTGTTCTGGAGAACGGAATATTTGGTAGTGTGTACAGTGAGTGAAAAATGAGATGCTTGTGCCCTTGTGCAGCGCAGTGAGGTTTGTCTTTCGGGGGGCGGGAGGGGACCTCTGCAGAGCTGTTGTTTTCCGGGGATGAAAAATTGTTCATTTTTACACTTTGGAAAGACTCTTGTTGACTCAAAGGAGATGCACCATGCAAATAAACATGCTGACTGACTCACAATATTTTTTCCAACTTTCACACTTGCCATGGCAGCATGGAGTAAAGGGAAGCACAGCGGAAGAGCACCCTGGGAAGCCTCTGTGCTCAGCCCTGCTGCTGTCAGCTTGAACCTGGACACGGGCTCGAGGAGTTTGTGTTGTGCTGCAATGTGCCAAAGCTGCTTAAACAGCCTTAACCAGCTTGTATGTAAACCACGCTGAATCTTACACCAGCACTGATGTATTTTTCCCGTGAGCTTGCTGCCTGACAGGAATAATTCTCCACACTTCAGCTCATGTCCAACTTTGCCTTCCACTCCTTCTTATTGAAGGGAAAAGGATCAGCAGCTCTGCTTTCCCCCCCCCATTTTCCTGACCACTGCACACAAGTGACGCAGAGCAGAGCTCTATCTTCCATGGAATAACCATGTTTATAAACAAAGTAATGCTGTGGTTCTGCAACCTCTATCACTGGTGCTTGAAATTTCCAATTCACATTTCAGTCATTCCAGTTTAATCATCAGAAGGGCATTAGAAAAATGACAGCAGTAGCCAGGAGTCCTTGTGTTACCTTCTGTAAGTGAGAACATCTCAACCTTTAGGGGCAGGAGCTTAGAATTCATTTAACATTGATTTAGATATTTCAAGGTAACAAACAAAACAAAACAAAAGACTTGAAAAGATCCTTGACTAAAACTACATTATAAAGCTAAACTATAAACAAACCATGAAACAGTTTACCCCAAAATAGGAATTACCACATCCTACCACCATTTTAATCTGAAAAAAACCCAGCCCTAGCCTCTTTACAAACAAAGCATACAAATTTAACAACATTTTAAATTTGGGAATCATTATTCTAACTTCCCAAAAGTCAATCTCATAGTAATAATTCTTAATATGTAACAAAGGATCATTTATGTAGTAAAATAAACCTAGCATTTAAGTGCCAATAGTATAAATATTCATTGCTGGCAGAGAATAGGAGTTTGGCAGTCATCTATCCCTTAGCAATACTTTTTTATTACTCAGAACATTCCTCTGGGCCATAGGGGACTGAATTAAATTCATTATGAATTTTATTGGGAAGGATTTTAAATATGTGCAGATGTCTGGTAGAGAGGGCTTCCTTCTCCACCCTTCCCCTTGTTCTTATGTTGAATAGATTTTTGTCTTTTTTTCTGCACCTGAGCACTTAAATCTGTCTCCTTTTATAACTGAGTGTTTTGCCTCTATCCTGGCCACTGCCAGCCGTCCCAAAAAGCCTGAAATTGTCAAGAAGATCTTAATTGCCACCAGACAGTGTCAAGACAGGTTTCCTTTGGCTGCCACAGCCCCTTAGCTGAGGCTGTTGGTGACCTCAGGTACACAGTCCTCTGCCTGAGCACTTAACCCTGACCATCCTGGTGGGTCAAGGTCTGCCAGACTCTGCTGCTGCTGTTGCTCTGTCCCAGCCAGCCCGAAGCACAGTTAGACCTCAAACTTTGCCTCTCTGGGATTTAACTAATGACACAAAGGCGTGCTCTCAGCATCTGCTTGTAAACTGACATTTAGATGGCAGTTGTCAGTGGAATATAAGCATATGGTGACTGAGCTGTGAGTCAAGTGCAGGCAGAAATGCAGTGGTTCAGAGGAAGAGCTTTTTTAGTTTTGGTTTCACTTTTATGTACTTGGCCTGACTATACTCAAAGGTACAACATGACACTAATGCTTAGTCACAAAGTCTTCAAACAGTGCATCAGAGATGCCAACAAGTCCCAACAGAGGAAGAAAGACCACCTTTAATTATTAAGTTTACCATCATACAGCAATCCTAATCATGAGGAAAGCACTTGGTCCCTACTGGATTCTGCTATAAACAGCTTTGAAAACATGTGCAAAGATACCTTCCCTCTAATCAGGGTGTCAATGGTCTCAATATCAGCCACTAATAACTCAGGAGAAGGAAAAAAAAGCAAAGACAGAAGTACTAATAAGAATGCTACTTTCAGGAAGTGGGGTTTTGGCTTGTATTTGTGTTACATTTACTATTTTATCCAGGACAAAAATCTTGATTTTTGTTAGAAATAAGGACTTAAGGCACTAGTTTATTGACTTTCTAGCTTCCAAGAAGTCAAGGCATGAAACGCAGTCTTCAATCACTAAGATGACCTTCCCAAACTGCAGATCAATGCAGCACTGTCTTCCAGCATCTGCAGCTGCTCTGTGCCTCTGCCGCTGCATCTCCCTGCAAGTGAGGAGTCAGCTGCCATATGCTTGCTGTCTCCTGACAATTGTCATTGAAATGTCAGTTTACAAACAGCTGTTACTTTCATTTCTGCAAGTCTGGCTTGTAAGTGCAGCAAGGAAACCAGGCAGAGTGATGCCTGAATGGCAGCTGCCCCTCGGCACTACAGGCTACTCTGCCTCGCATTGGGAAACTGAGGCAAGCTGGAGCACCTCAAGGAGAGGACTGTCTGCCATGCTCTCCAGTCTCAAGGATCTCCTACTGGTTCTTCTTTGGACAAGGAAGAGTTTGGAGCAGTTTCTCTGCTCCTCGAGCAGCTGGGTAGAATTTCAGCCCCAAGCCTGCAGCTTTTCACAGCTCCTGGTGAGTATCTGGTGCCAGCCACTGTCCAGAAAGTGACTCCATCCCCTGTCTATCTCTGACCGACAGCAACGAGCTGTTGATGAGCAGAAGGGTGCGTGGGAGGGTGGAAAACAGGAACACACCTTCTACTTCTGCTCCCAGTCCCATCATTGCCTTCCCCATCATCTCCCTCGGGTTTAAGGTCAGAAAGCTTAAAAGCAAGACCCACAGAGGAGCTGCAGTGTCTCTTCAAGGCTTCTGTGGAAATTGCAGCATTTATGCCAGAGCTGGTATCTCCACATAAAAGGGTCTGTATAACACAATTCATGTGCTAAAAGCCCTTTGTATATCCTAAATTAGTCTTGTGATATTCAGTGCTGTCATGCCTGCATCCTTTTTGTACAGCCTGTTATCATCTCTCTAGGAAACCTCTGCTTTGCTCTCTAAGATTTAGAATAAGGGATAAAAGGCAGTGGGACAGATCCCACGGATAATCTTCCAGACACAGAGAAGTGGTCACATTCCTCTTGCCCACAATTGCAGAAGCTGCTGGGTTCTCTATGGCACCAGAGTGCCCACAAATCCAGCTCCAGCTGGCCCAAAGACACATTCACAAACATCACACAGGCATGAGATAAGCCTGTCACAGGATTCCTACCAGATCTACCTGTGTGACCCTGTCCAACACTTGCAACATCCTTTTCTAGGCAGTGATTCACAGCTGGGTCTCAGATCAAAGTCTCCTCCCTGGTGTCCCATGCTCTGTGTCCCTGTTAGTGTGGGCAGAGAGGCAGCTCCTGGGTCACTGCAGGGAGCAGCACCAAGTCTATAAAACAGAAGGGGTTGCACTCACGACCATTAATCTCCCATTTCTCAAAACCTCACCACCCAATCTGTATTCAGTGCACAATGTCACAGCCATCAGTAAGGGTTTTGCTTGAATGAGGGCTGCACTGTGCTCCGTGGGCAGGATAAACTTCTAACAAAAATTAAAAACAGGAAAAGAATACTAATACAAACTTCTCCCTTGCCCCTCTCAACCACATGCAAGTTTCTTCTGCTGAAGGACAAACATTATAGTAATAATAAGTACATATTGATGTATGTTGAGGCAAATATAAAATGTATTAACCTGAGAGATAAATATTGATATTGCTTTGTCCATGTCAATATTTAGTTCAAGGGACAATAAATTTTAGTATTCACTGAAACAAGTCAATACATGCATCGCTACATGCATTTTCTATAAACTCAAGTTATTCAGCAGTTCTCTTTTTTTTAATCCTCAACTTTCAGAACCACAGATTTGCCTCTCAGAAATGCTTCTCTGTAAGAGAAGAAAGCTAAAAGTAAACTAGCCCTACTCAGGCAATAACCACAGGGAGAAAGAATGAGACGATATGGCCAGTGTCTCCCTCCCAGGGATTTCCCGTTCAGTGCTTCTAACCACCAGGGAGACCCTCAGGATCCCCATGGGCTCTGACACTGGATCTGGGCTGGCTGCTATGTGCAGCCTCCTCAGAGAACAGGGATTTCCTCATGGCTGCACACCATCAACTCGCTGCCTTTGCTGTGGAGCCACCTCACTTACAGACCACATATCCGGGTGCCACTGGTAAAGCACGACTGAGGTCAACACCCTGCCCCTGCCTCTGATGGTCCTGCAGGGGAACCAGGGGCAAAGGAGAGAGTGAGACAACATCTTTGTCACCAGCACAGGCAGGAGAATCTCTAAGAGTTCACAGAGAGGCAAACACCCCATAGCCCTTCTCAGGTTTGAACCGAACAGAAGCCAGCAACAAACTCCTTGTAATTGTAAATACTGCTGAAAGGATTAAGCATATGGCCTGGGACAAACGGCTGAAAACCAGCTCCATGTACATCCCATCAACAGCTTTCAGCAAGAAACCAATGGACTGGCAACTCCCACAGCCTTCAGAGGCATTTGGATCCATCTCATGCTCGTTATGCTCCTCCCAGCTTCTGTGGTGCTGTGCAGTGAGGTCACATCTCATTTAGCGAGCACGCTTGGGTAACAGGACAGTGCTGTCCCAAGAACTAGTGCAATAAATGAAAGGCACTGAGGAAAAACAAGCTGCCTTTTGGGACAATAAATTAACAAAACCTGCAAGATTTTAATAAATAAATTGCTGTTCTGTTGCACATAAAGTTGTCTCTTCCAACTGAAGCCACCATTAAGAGTCTCACTAAATCCCAAATGCTAAAGCAATGCACAAATTCCTCCTATAAGTGGCCATTCTCTACTCAGAACAGCAGTGACAACACAGGGAGTCTATTTTTTATTTTATTTAGAGCTTCTGTAGATAACCAGAGTTGTCAGGTATATAAAGAATAATTTCACACAAGTATTTGCCCCATGGCATCAGAAAATCACCTGCTGCTGCTTTTGACACTTCATTTCACAGGTGACTCTGTAAATCATCATTGAGGCCCAGCAGATGCTGCAGAATCCAAAATGTACGTCTCACTTAGACTGGACTAACTCCCCTGCCTTAAATCCCCTTAAGGGTGCCATGAGATCGCTGAGACCAAGCTGGCTTCTCAGAGCTTCTGGCCAAATGTGATGTCATTGAGCCAAACCAGGGATACAAAACATGCCCACAATCTCTCTCTCTCTGGCTGAACCCCCAGCATCACCCAACAGTTTGCTCCGTTCCGGTCCTCCCTGCCCTGTCACACACATTTCTTCTCTTGACTGGCAACAGACAGCTGCTCTGGGCTGGCTGAATCACAGCAATATCCCATTGATGCCTTCAGTGACTCATTGGCAAAGAGTGAGGCCAATTTTGTGTTTCCAAAAACCTGACCTTTAATAGAAGCCAGTGCTGAAGGAACCTGCCCAGAAGAACACCTGAGCTTCCTTGCAGTGATGATGCTTCAGTGTCCATTGTACTTCAGTTCTCTGCAGCTGATAACAGCACATTGGGTTGAGAAACATGAACACTGTCATTAAACAGGAAGACTATGAGAGATTTACATGGAGCTCAAACAAATTTTCAGCTGGATCATTGATCCACACATCTGGGACTTGCAGGGCACTACAGCAAAATATTTTCTGCAGCATTGAAACATAACAATTTAGGGGGATCCTGTCACACACTTCTCCACAAGCAACGGCAAGCATTGCTCTTCAGAAGAATAAGCTGTTTTTGCTTTGCATCATCATCTAACAGTCCACAGCCCTTAGTTAGAGTGGAACCAGAGGCACCAGAAGTTGCCAGGGGAACAGAGATATGCAAAACGTAATTAGTGAGGACACAAGTGTTAACAGTTTTACTTCTTAGCAATTTAAAATGTCTGACAATTATCTTCAGTTCCTAGCAGGGTCAGGTTTAGCTTCTCAAATATTTTTAAATACTGTCATTTTGCAGTACAAACACTAGAAAAAACCTAAAAGCACTCAAAAAGGTTTCATGACAGGAGTATCGTTACTGAACGTCAGCAGACGTTTTGCAAAATAGTGATTAAAATCGTGATATGCTTTTAAAAACCAGACATGCTCATAAAGTACCAGAAGGAATCATGTCAGTTTTAATACTCTGTGTTGGGTTTTCATGTCAAGGGTTTGGCAGTGGGTGGCTGCAGAGGTGGCTTCTGTGAGAAGCTGCCAGAAACTTCCCCCATGTCCAGTGGAGCCAATGCCAGCGGCTCCGGGATGGACCCAGCACTGGAGGTTTATCTTGCTCTTCAGTTAATCTTACAGTATCAAACTCCACCTTAGCACTCCTCATCAGCTATAATTCAGTCCTAAATGTGCACAACTGTGCACAGAGCTGATGCTTTAATCTGTGATACTGTGACTGGATAATTCAGTGCTGAGGCTGCACACTGCGACATGGGGAGCCTCCGAGTGCAGGTTTGTCTTTCAGGTCACTCACCAACACACCACAGCATTTTGCCTGGGACCCCAACTCTCTGGACAGAGCCAAGGCTGCCCCCAAACATAAAAGCCAGCAGAATTTCCCATGCTCCCTTGTCCTCTTGGGTGCCTTCCCTCACAGAGGTGGGTAAACAGTCACGAACATACAATAAATACCAACTTGGCATTTGCAGTGAGGGCTGACTCTTCATTCAGGTGCCCATCTTACGCAGTTTGTCAATAAAAGACAAAATCCAGCATCTGCTTTTGAGCCATTCATTGCCATTCAAAAGCACAATTCTCCAGTAAAACATAAAAGCCCCTTTAAAATCAGGGCTACTTTGATGAAAAAAAGGATCAAGAATGTTGCAGAAATATTCATGGACTCAGCAGCAGAAGATATAACAGGGTAAAATAAACATAAAGTGCTCACTTTTAGAAATTTTAACATTCCAACTGTCAGGAAAGACACGCTTATTGGAAATTGTTATTTCTGAATTGCGAAACTATTTTTAAAAATCACTAATATGACTGAAATGTGTAGAAGGGAAGAGGTTTAGTTTTTATTGATGTTTCTTCCTTGCAAAACAAATGCTTACTATTGTTGCTTTGATTTTCTTTTAGAAAGAGTGAAGACCTGTTTTCCTTCTGCATTGGCAAAACAATGGAAAAAATACATCTTCCATATAAATCTCATTTAAATTCTGCATTCTAACTAGCAAACACAATTTGGAATTGAGAGGTTTTTTTTGTTTTTACATTACAAAATGAGCCGTTGCAACATTAAACAGCTCATCTATTGCAATTCAGCAGGAGAAATCATTGAACAATCAACTGCAGAATACAAATACAGAACGACGGTCTATTAGCTCTGCAGATACATCAGATACTTGTGAGCTCTGCCAGAAAGACAAGCTTTAAATATGTTATATGGAACTGATGATCATGGGGGGATCAGCAAAGCTCTCCCTAAATGAGAGATGTATTATCAATATACAAGTCAGATTTTTGTACGAAAAACCTGCAGAAGAATAAAACTTGCTCTATTTTAGCAAGTGAGATGAAAATGTAATTATTGATGCACAATGGTAGCACAACCATGCTTGCCAGCTGCTTTAAAAAACAAATGCAATAGGAATTTATGTTCAGCAGCCTAAGTGAGAAGAGAAACCAAAGCAAATTGCCATCAAAATCATGTGTAGTTATCTAAATTCCACCAACCAAAATCTGCAACAGGAAACAGGAGCCAGGGAAAGGAAGAGCAGAAGTTCACAAGGCAGCTGTGGCACCACTGGCATGAGGCTGACAGCTCAGGGGCTCAGCCTTCAGGCTGAAGGCCACTTCTTTTTTACACTCTGTCCCTGAGAACAGTGATTATCACAGCCTGCAGGAGGACGAGGAATGAGGTGTTTAGTGGTGGCATACAAGAATCTTTTGGAAAGGGTGGGAGAGGAAGAATCTCTGATTCAGCCATCCCCAGTGGCAATCCCAGCCCTGCAGGTGAACGAAGGCTGAATTCCACTCTGACTCTTTGAATTGTGTCCTGGCTAGCATGTCAATGGGGGAAACATAAAGTAAATGCTAAGCAACAAGGCAGCTTTATTTTCTAAATGAGGCCTAACCTTTGATTATTTGGATCAAACCCCTGGGTAGTAGCGAAGCTCCTTGAAATCACTCTAAGAAAAACGTCCCAGGCAAACGGGCTTGTTTGCAGCTTCCCTCCAAGAAGGCTATTCAGGGAGCTGTAGTATTTTGATTGCAGCGGAAGTTTCTTCTCTGCTAACACCTGAATCTCCTTTTATTTACATTTTGGAGCTGTCCAGAGAATTGTAAGGAGTGCAAACCTGTCAAAACCTCCTTTCTCAAGCCTTTTCAAGGAATAGATATACGAGATAAAGAGCATTCTTCTCCCTCACCACAGCCTTGGCAGGAGCTTAATTCAGTTTCCCCCACCAGGTTAGAAGGCAAATGTGCCCTGCAAATGGCATTCAGGTAAACTCCTGGGCATGGATTCACCCAGCACAACGGACACCATTTGGTTTGAGAGCCTGCTGTGTGTGCTGTGATATTTGCACTTTGCTTCCAGAAGCTGCTGGAAACATTTTGGGGACCTCCAAAATGTCTCAGGTGGGCATCTCACAGCAGACATCAGCCAGCCCTTCTTCCTCTCCTCCACAAAAGCAACCTCAGCCTTATATCTCAGCTAGAGCAAAAGATGTCAGCTCATTTTGGTGTGTATAATTTACTTGAAATAATCTCCCTTATAATCATTTAATGTTTAGGGAAAAAACACTGTGTACTCCTTTCTTTTACCCAAGCTGTACAAGGGTACATTCTGCTGGCCTTTTAACTCTCTTTTATTTCCTTGAGGTGAATCCACAGCTAACCAGAGTATTCCAGGTGGAACTGGAGCATGCAGCTCTCTCTATCTTTTGTAGCACCTTTCAAAGAAACACTAAGAACCATAAGATATTACTGCAGACCTGAGAAAACTAAGCTTGAGCTCCAAGTACCCAACAGTTTGCTCTATCCCTCTCTTCCAGAAAATGAAAGAACAAAATGGTGTTTTTGAAGGAAACTTTCTAAACAAAGAGCAAGAATCAAGATGCGGAAATGTATTCCATTATGCCATTTTTAACGTAAATTCTGGAATCCGGTGATGAATATGGTGTTTTCTGGAACACAGTGAGGATGCAGAGAATTTTAGCAAGAACTAAATCTACCCTACTGTAAAGTACAAAATATATTTCTTCCTTTAGCCTCATGCAGCCGGTTCCAACTGTGAACACACAGGACCCGGGTGAAGAGAAAAGACTTCTACAATAACCTTTTCACATATAATAAAAATATGACTGTGAAAGAGAGAAAGAAGATCATTAAATATCAGAATTCACAGCAACTGAGAGGGTGATTATAAGCATTTGGGAACTTTCTTATGCATTTATATAGCAGTTTAAGTTCAACTGTTGGTCTTCAGTTTGACCCAGACCATGACAGAAATAGATAATCCTATTGCTTCTGACATTGCTATCTAATTAAGTAGCTGTTCTGCCCCTGTTAACACAGCTATATCCGCTGGACTTTCATTTCTGGTCCTCTTTCCAGAATGGTCTCTTCCTTTGAAGTAAGTTTTTCTACTCAGACCTATCAACTAAGACATCTTGGGAAGAGATTTTCATATA
The DNA here is from genome assembly GCA_013390105.1 of Tichodroma muraria. Taxonomy (NCBI): domain Eukaryota; kingdom Metazoa; phylum Chordata; class Aves; order Passeriformes; family Sittidae; genus Tichodroma; species Tichodroma muraria. The sequence goes on along the minus strand of WAAG01032202.1, from coordinate 100,578 downwards.
CCTTCTTTTGAACTTTGTAAGGTTTCTACCTGCTAATGAGTGAAACCCTAACTCCCAAGAGGTAATAGAGCTAATTTTTCTCAAAGCATTCAAGAGATTAACCCCAAGAGTATAGATCATCTTCCCATATGGCAAGAAACTTCTTTGACCAGTAAGTCACAGAGCAAAGGACAAGCAGCTCTTTCCTATGATATCAGAGCAAAAATGGACTCTTCTCGAAGTTAGAGAGCCAAGAGCCAGGACTTGGTGCTCCAGTGACCCCTGGGTAGCTGTGAGGGGGGTGGCAGGATGTCCTTCCAAACCCTGCCTCTCACTTCTGAAGTCTGGGAAAACTCCTTTGGTGTCTGCACCTCTAAAGCCTGTTAGAGCAAAACAGAGCAGATCTGCTTTGGGGCACTGATGATGGGCTCCTCCACCTCTTTACTAAGGCAGCTGGAACACACAAGGGCCTCCAATTTACCCCAAGCAGCAAGTAAATAACATCACCTGATTTGCTACAAGAATATTCCATCTACAGAATCTCCCTAAATCCAGAGGCAGCATCCTCAAAACCCAGGCACTTCTTTCCTACTGTTTTCCATATAGCCAAGTTAATTTATTGGACAAAAAATCCTGCAGAGATGGAAACTAATTCCAGGTAAGTAAAAGCAATCATGTACACTGGTAAACAACAAGAAACAACAGAGAGGAAAACCATATTTTAAAAGGCTGGTGCATAACACTGGGATTGCACTTGCTCTGCTATCCTGAGCCACCTCATTACCTCAGTGATTGCAGAAATCCTGCTACATTCACTTGAAACTTCGCAACAGGATCAGGTGCTGAATGCAGCTGAAAACCTGTTTAATTAGTAGCTGTTCACAAAAAACAAAATGTATTTGCATCTCCAGGTAATAGGAAAATCATTTTGATTCTTACTGCTGTAGCCACATTTCTACATTAAACTGCATTATTTTTAAAATCTTGTTTGCAATCAATCATATTACCATGCCCTATAGGAGTTTTTGCTAAGTACTTAAGAAAACATACAATGGACACAGTGTGGAAAAGCATCTCAGCATAGTATGAAGACCTGTGCTTAATTTTACATTCCTTATTTGGCAAAAATAGTAGTTGTTCCGCACTGAAATTCATATTTGTAATAAAAGCCCGACTCAGCTGCTCATATACTAAAGAAACAATTCATGGCTGAATAATGTACCAATTCAAAAGCAATCTCTCTAAGCTACAGGAAACCTCTTGAGTTGCTAGTCTGAACAAAATGAAGCCTCAACAAAATGAACCACTTTGAAACTAAATGAAAATTTAGCAAATTGATCTGAACTAGAAAATCCTATGTACAATGCAAGGGGTTTTAGCCACACTAGAAAGACCTGCTAAAAATCATGTTTGGGAAAAAAAATCACACCAATAAATCAAAAGATGGTATTATAATTTGTTTGTTTGTTTGTTGGTTTGTTTTCCTAAAGGATATTTCTTTCTATAATGAGAGAGTGGGTTTACAACTTTGTGTTTAAATATCAACTGGCTAGTGCTGAAAGAAAAAAACACTGGACAGTGTCTTAAGAGGGATGTTCTCTCTTCCAGCTTTAATTTTTAATCTGCCTTTTGGTGCACCTGGCTCCTCAAAAACCTCTCAGCTCCAGAGTTACTTTGAGAGCAGCACACCAGGAGCCAGCCCCGGCTGAAAAGAGAGGGAGTGTTTGGTTTGTGCACTGCCGTGAGCTACTGGGGCAAAATGATTGCAGATCAAAATTATGAGGTTGCTGGAGCAATTTAGGCTGGCAAGATGAAGAGCAGAGGGAGGGACACGATGCAAATGCTGGATGTGCAGCCATCCAGCAGTGCAGCAGGAGTGTAAAGGGTAATGGAAGAAGGGAAGAGGGGATGGTAAGAGAGGAGGGTTCAAGGCAGTGATCATCAAGAATCTCTTTTTTTTTTTTTGAAGCAGCATGCCACAAGAAAATGTTATTCCCACTGATCCAGTAAATGAGTCTGTTTTTCATGGAGGTGGCTTAAGGAAAGCAGGGGTGGGTAGAGGAGAAGGTCTAGTCATGCAAAAGCACAATTTGCAGTTGGAAGCTGGTTTTGAACAAGAGTCAAATGAGAACACCTTTAGGGAAGACACACAGCTCAACCTCATCTAGGACTACTGGGACACAAAAGGGCAGTTACACAATTACCAAGGACAAAAGGTTTTTTTAATCAAAAAATAAATAAGTATGGGCAGCAGGCTCAAGGCTGGGTTAAGAGGTGTCAGTGCTGGTGCATGTGCCAGCAGCAGGCAGGAGTTCTTTCTCATATTGAGACACATACTGGGCTGGACTTTAAAAAAAGCTCCTCCCCAATCTGGTCCCAGGGACAAAATTTAAAGTCTGTTGTAACAAGATGAGCAGCAGCGTCAGACATGTGGGACTCAAAAGAACATTTTACACATCTGAAGCACTAAAAGAAAGGATTTGCATTGTACATTTGTACAGAAAAGGGATTTTATCTTTTTTTTCTAATTAAGTGGTATTGAAATAAGCAAACTGCGCTGCTCACTCACTCTGCTTGAATTAGTGATTTACAATGACAGTTTACCTTTAGTTCCACACCTGGAAATAGGAGATAAATCTAGTGATAAGCTGCCAACAATGGTCTCAAAATGGAGAGCACTTTACCCAAGAGCTCCTTGGAGCTTGCTGAGCTGGCACTGCATCACAGCAGATCCGGCAAGATTATCCATTAATGACAGGAGCTGCAGGCGGATACACCATAACAAACTCCACTGGTGCGCTCTCCGCCTCCATGCTTTAAAGGGAGAAGGAGCAAAAAAAGCTGCTGCCTTCAGGAGGTGTTTCAGGAGCAGAAGGACTCGGAGCATTGCCCCGGGATAGGGAGGAGGTGCTGGCACAGCGGGGCCTGTTCCCAAAACCAGCGTGGGGTGAGGACAGGAGCACACGCGGCCCCTGTTTGGTACTGGGCACTCGTGGGCACCCAGCACTGGCTGGAACCCTGCTGCACACACACACACACCCTGCCCGGGAATAGGGACAAGGGACTGCAAAACCTCTGCCCCAAAAAAGGACCATTTTCTAACGTCTGCAGCTGTCCATTCGGAGAAGCAGCTTCCTGCACCGCTGGCTGGCAAAGCTCAGCAAAGATCCCCTCTCCTGCATCTCCTGGGAAGTTCCTGTCCCCCAGCCAGGGCAGGGGCCTGGGGGTCTCTCTCAGACAATTACACCATATAAACGTCCTGGAGAAACGAGGGGGCATCGGAGTGGGGAAGAAAACTAAAGCACAATAAAACCCCCAGGCGAGAAAACAAAACACCGGCACAAAGAAACCAGTCTCAGTGCTGATAATCGACTTCTGTCTCATAGAAACAGCCTTAAGAAAACGCCACCTCTCATTTGTGCCAGGTTTCACTTGCCTCCACCAGCCAACTTGGCGTCCCCCCTGACGGAGTGCCATTGGTTTCCAGTGCAATGTGTCTGGGAAATCTAATTGTTTCTCAAGAAGCACTTCCTAGCTCGTGAAGTTCTTTAGAGCTGCCATGCTCCGTGGCAATCAAAGCGTCTAAATAAATATGCAAAAGTGTGCTCAAGCCAGAAAGCCTTCCAAGGAACCAAGAGAGTTTTTTCCCCCCTTTCAGCGCTGCGCAGAGTTGTTCACAGTCTGTTTTTGTCAATAGCAGTCAGGCACCAGAGCACAGGCACTGCACAGGAGGGTGCCACGTCTTACACTCCTGCAGGGTGCCAATCCCACGGGGTGACACCAGGGACAGGGACACAGGATGAGAGCAGCTAGGAATCACACACACACACACGATTCAAGCTGCTCTAGCTCACAGCTCAAGGAAAAACCCCTCTCTGCACTGTGTGTAGAAATGCCTGATAGCTGTAAATAACTTTTCCTGCATTTAATTCATGTATAATGAAACAGCAGCGAGCAGATGCGGTTCAGCACTCAGAAGAAGACGCTGCTCAAGCAAATGCATCTTTGAGCCTGCATGGCAGAGCCCTCTTGCTGTGCCACAGGCTAAAGGATTCCAGTGGCAAAACATGGGTGTTGCACATTTAACTATTAGATTTGTTATGCAGCTTTAAAAGCAAAGCAGTTGTTCCCACTTCCAAGCGGGAAGGTCCTACAGACCTCAAGTGAAAATGCAAACTCTAAGCTCATTTTTGATTAGAAAATCAAGGCCAGTGGTAACACACCATTATAGCTGCACCTTTTGGTTGCTCTTTTAAAAATGGATTTGAAATAGAAAAATACTACAGGTGTTAAGAAATTTCCTCAGCATCACAGAGAAAGCACTGTCCTGTGGCAGAGCATCAAATGGATGTGGATGTCTCCATGGAATCTTTTCTTCTCATCTATGCTGTCTTCCTGGACAAATTTACTAGCCAGAGCAATGGCAGAGCATTACTTCAGCCCTTTCCCATGATTAACATGTTCAGACTATTCTGAAAAACTTCTTTTCAAACTCTTTTTTTTAAAAAAAAATCAAAATCTTACTGCTTAAAAGAAAGAACTCCAAAAACTCTTTTGTAGTTTGCAGAAGAATGTAACCATATTTGTTATATGTTAATGCTTTACCACGGCAATTAAAAGACTGGAAAACAAACCCAAGTGACAGGTATATATTTCAAGATCACTGATCTTTCAACTAGGGGGAAAAAATCCCAGCTTTAATTGCATAAAGCTGCATATCATACTTTCCTCTCTTGAGATTTCATTATAGGCCTGAAACCAGAGAACTGCGTTGCCAGCTCCTGCCTGCTCTTCCAGCTATTTCTGGTTTTTAATAATTATTCATTAATTGCACACTATGATAAGATCCTTGCTGTTTTGAAACATTTTCCCTCTGGCCCCCATACTATTAAAGACCCTGATTGCCTGCCAACAGCGTAAAATTAAAAATCAAAGCAGTACCTCTGAAAGGTTTAATATGTGCCACATTGAAAGAGTTTCTACAGCTTACAGCCATGTAATTGCATCACCGGCTAACTGCACCATCTCTCCCAGCGTTTGAAATGTTTTCCTTTGAAACACTAGCCAGCTGAGAGCAGAGGTTTTGTTTAACACCCTGATTTACTCTATGTGCATGCCAGAGTGGTTTTATGTCTCCTGTGTCCTTCCCTGCTTCCTCTCTGCTTTGCCCGGGGCAGGTGGGAGGGAAAGGCGCGGCCACCCCGACACGAGGCACCCTGCTCCCACTGGGAAGAGGAATTAAGGAGGGAAACGAAAAGCCAACAGCTCAAGGAGGAGATTAAGACCAAGCTGAACCTCCTCTCTACAACCCCGACCCCCTCCTCCTTAAAAGCAGGTGGGGTTTTGTGCCTGTAGAATGCCCCTCTTGCCCCGTTACAAACCCATCTCTCTCTCCTGGTGCTGCAGGGACCTGCTGCTCCCAACAAACAGCGGCCCCTGACACCTCCCCTCCTGCCCTGGGCTGCCCAGCCTGGCTGGACACGGCCTGCTCAGCCCGCAATCACAGAAAGAAGAGGGTTTCCATCAGTCCTTTCTTTATGGATCTCCTCTCCAAAAGGGGTGAAGCTGCCACATTTTGCCAGTGGTTACGTGAAGGAGCAGGCACCCTGTGCCGCTGGCTGGGACAAACCCAGGAGCTCCAGTGACAGGCAGCAATTCACAATCATGTCCCTTTGCTGATCCACTGAGACCTGAATGCTACTTTTTTATCTTAAAAACTCATTTCTAAATCTTATTTCTTCATCCTAAAGGTCATGTGGATACGGGCTGGTCGCCAGTGACCAGCCTAGTGCACACATCCTTACTACTGAAGGAGCCTGGAGAAATTTGTGCAATTGAGTTGATCAAAGCTGCTTTAGACAAAGAAAACCGTGGAGATGTAGCTTGCATTGATCGAAGTGAAGTCATGATGAGCCAAAGGGGAATAAAGATGCCCTTCACACAGTTTGGCTTCTTTAATGATTTCAATATTAACAGTGCTCTTTCCCAGAAAAAGGCAATTTTCTACCTTCATTTTTTTGGACCTTGTGATTATTACAAGTGCCAAAAACTGTTTAATGCTTATACAAGCATACCTTAGAAAGATATTATTCCTCTGCAAGCCCTCAAATGAAGAGGCTTTGGTTATTTTTATCTGTTTGTGCACCAATACACAGTTTTAATTCAAAATCTTGGTTCTGCCTGCGCTGTAATCTGGTTGTCCTTCCAGTTCATCAGGTTTCACTTTCACGGTACTTCTAAAATCAGGCTCCTCCAGGCTCTGTGGAGCCTCCCTGGAAAGCTGGGTGGCTCTGCCCTGCTTACTCCCTAACCTATAGGCTGGAATTCTTCTCCATTAATCCCATACTATCATTGCAATTGAAAACATGAACACTGCAGATAACAGTAGATGGCTTGGTAAGACAAAGTATTTCTCTCTTCACAGTGGCTTTAGGGAGCCAGAAAAGCAGCTGTTTGTTTTCCAAATTGCAATTTAGAGGTTATATAATAAAATGTGCACTTTGTTTTGCAGAGATTTTCTGTATTTCAGGCTGTTCCCTGAAGAGGAGGAATGTTGCTGGTGCCAAGGCACTTTTAATGCTGGTGCCTGTGTGGGGGCAGGAAAGGGCATGGGGGGAAGTTTGGAGGGGTAAATGTGTAAATGTGGATTTAGTCTCACAACATCAGGTACTGAGACCTTAAATATATTGAGCTGACTCCATCCTAAATCTTGGGACTTAGAGTCTGATTTAAAACAAAATTAATCTGCCATGGTACTACTTTTTTTACCTGAATTGTACAGATTGATGCTTGAAGGAAGTTTCTGGTCTAGAAATTCTAACTGCAGACACAAAGTGCACTTCCCCCCAGATTTGTAAGAATTTCCATGCAAATTTGTGCTCTGTAGGGCATGTTCATTTGAAATCCAGAGATCATGAATAGAGATGAACAGCACCATGTTAAGGACAAAATTATTAAATGATAAGTCCTCCAACATATATAAAATAACAAAGTGCTTTCATTCAGGATCAGTCTGTATTCCCAGAGGAGGCCTGTGTGGTGATGGAGCACAGAACAGGCTCCGTGCCAGGGACTGCAGTGCACAGGGACATCCCCACTGCATCCTGTCACTCCCCCAGGGGTGAAGGGCACTCCCTGCAGGGGTGACAGGGGAGGATCAAGGGCCCTGAGAGCTCACAGAGCCAGCCACCAACTATCCTGGGAGTGCTCCAGCTTCTGCCCCGTCCTCATCTGGCCCTGCATGCCCTCTGCACGCTGCCCCAGGTGCATGGGACAGTCCCTGCTGTACCAGCTCCCCACGTGCAGGCAGGGGGATGTTGCATGTCTTCACTTCTGAACCCCTCTCTGGGTCAGTGTCTCTCCTTTCTGGACACACCTGGTGGTGTTTAGACATCGTTCCTCTCCTGGTTTGGCTCTGCACAATCAATGCCAGAAGGAATCTGGTGTGTGCCAATCTACTTTGCACCTCCCCACCTTTTCCTGCACCCAGTGCAAGCCTGCAGCTGCCCTTCTCCCCAAATTCCTGGTCTTCCCACGATCTCCCTTTGCACAGAGGAGCAGCAGAGATGACAAAACCCCACACTCCTGAGATGGTGCAGACATAAAATCCATTGTGCATGGACTGTCAGGCACGGAGATATTTTTTTCTGTCTAAAAGGACAGCACATTGACTTTTATCCTGCCTGTGCAGATGAGAGGCACTGAGGGGAGACAGCTGCCTGTTTCTGGGCCTGGGGCAGCAAGGAGCGAGGCCACTGCGGTGCCCTGAGTGCTCTTCAGGGGAGAAAAGCCCTCATGGAGCTGCGGGAACCCAGGATGACAGACAGGGAGCAGAGCAGGGGCTCTGAGACCACGAGAGGATGGGCTGCTGTGCAGTGGGATGATTTTAGCAGTTACAGCCGCTGTGCAGCAGCCTGCTGCACCAAATCCATGCAGCCACTTCGTGTTCCCACCAATTAGCTCACTAAGGAAAGTGCTGATTAGGAAGATGATGAACATGATCTACACATGTTGGATATTCCAGATGTTAAAACATTCTCGTAAGCATTATACACGGATTTTTTTTCCTTTGTCTCTTTTTTCTTTTCTTCTCTTCTTTTTTTTACTTTTTAATTTTTTTTTAAAATTTATTTTTCAAGTACAGAAGGATTGAACTGTTCACATGCTGGGTTTGGTACACACTGAACAGGTAATACACACCTGGAAACATCTGCCTTGTCCCACAGCTCATGTGTTCAGTCCTCTGTCACTTTGCTTAGCAGCAAGGAACAAAAGCCTGACCCCATAGCAGGGTATTTGGGCTAAATTACATTCCCTTGTTTCTCCTGATCCCAGCATCTTATATAAATTAATGGCTGGAATAAAACCCTGCAATGAAAGCAGAGGGAAAGTGCTCAAAGTAACACCGAGGTTGCTGTGGGCACTAAATAACAGATCTGGCCCTCAGCTCACAGCTGATGTCATGTCAAAGGCAGCACATCCCTCCAGTACCTTCTCCTACTGGCACCATGCTCATTCCCCTGGTTCTGCAGTGGGGATATGACAATCATTAACTCAGGGGCAGTGCTGATGCCAAAGGTCCTAACCTTATCTCTAAACAGCAGCCCCCTTGCATTGCACAGGGAAGAAGGCTTTATTCTGAGTTGTAATGTCAACTTTTCTTTACTGCAATCTGGCCTTGCTCACACAAACAAGCTGGAGATACAGAAAAAACGCCAAGGAGAGAACACGGGGTTCCCAGCAGGATTCACAGAGCAGGTTAAACTTTAAAAGGCACATTTGTACCTGCAGGACAGGCTTAAGAAGTACCCAGGAATCCTGCACTTTCCACAAGAAGAGTAATTGCTTTCTGGGGCTATTTGAAAATAAGAACATCACCCTTTCTTACACTCTCCTGCACTGGAGTGCCTTTTTCTTCCTCTTTTCAAAAATCAGCAGTGAAAACTCTCTAACTTTCCAGTGTTGTAATGCTGCAAGGGCCTCTCCTGTCCCTCTTAGCTGGTAGCATCAGAAAGACTTTTTTATTATTATTATTATTCTTTTTCAAGTCCACCTAGAAAAGGACAAAGTCTTGGGTTCTAAAGCCCAGACTTCCCTGGGCAGACCTGCTGGGAGCAAACAGCGCCTTGGGCTGCCCTGCCTGTTTGCATCCCAGCACCAGTGCACAGAGGTGTCTGTCTGAGAGCTGCTTATCACTGCTGGCCACGCTGCCTGAGCTGCTTACACCCCAAAGGGCTGAGGCTGGAGAGAGGAATCCCTCCCTGTTCGTCTCTCTGCCGGCTCTTGCCTCCATGCTCACAGCCCTGCCATATCCAAACCGCCAAGGAGGAGGTGTCGCAAGGGGACACCCCAGCCGAGCACAAACTTGGGAAGATCAGATTCCAGCACCCGGAATTATCCTGCGTTATTTTTCACTGGAGACACACAATCATCTGCATTCAGTCCACAAACCATTGAACTGCTCAGTTTCTCATGCAGAAAGGATCTGAGGGTTATAGTTGCCCTACAAATAATCTCATTCATAAACAGATTAATGTAATCTAGTTCCAGCTGCATGTTTCTGGGTTGCAATAACGGCAAGTCTTACCCACAGAGCCTGCAACTAAAGCTAATGGAAGGGCTCATCTGTTAAAAATATGTTAAATACCCATTTTTGCAAAATTATTGCATATGATGATACAGATATAAGTGAGGAAAGACTGCACCGTATTTTTCCTTTACTAGTCACATGGGAACAATATGCTTAATCACCTGAATAAAACCTGGATTGCATGCTGCCCAAACAATGAACTGTACAAGCCCTTCTGCTTTACCGAATTTAAACATATAAAACTTCATCAAAAAATATGTTACTGGCTCATGCAAATATTTCTGTTCAATTCTATAACCCAAGGAACTATATTGCTCTCTGGTCACACCTCTGATTAATGCCAACGAAATTTCGATGAACCCAGAAAAAATACCAACAGGTGTAACGTCACAGATAATAGCATCTTTTCTTTTTTTTTAATATGCTTGGAAATTAACTTGAAAGATGCCACTATCTTAGCAGAAACCATCTAATGGGATGTGTACGCTCAGGGAACCAACCAGCACAGTTATAATTAAAGTTTCATTATCATTTCCATTAGAAAGTAGTTTCCAGGGGATTTGATTCCACAGTAAAAATCAGTTCCACAATGATGCATTGGATGCGGGGTGCCCAGACATGTCAGAAGCAGCAGGTAATTCCTGAAACGCCACAGTCACAATGGTGGTTTTGGCAGGGCTGTGTGTGTAGGGTGGGGCAGGAAACCCAGGCCAGTCCCTCTTTGCCACCACACCCCCTGGACAGGCCCCCTCAAAAGCAAAGGTCAGCACACACAAGGTACACCCTGGAGAATATTGCCAATTCTCTAGGGGCACAGGAAGGGGTCCTGGCCCTTGTTTTAACTTGGCAATTACAGAGCACAGAAAAGAAAATTTAAAATATCACTTCTTTGTAAGAAAGAGACCCCACACATGCGGTGCACGCAAACTGGGCTTGCAGCTGTGGCACGAGGTGAGTTGTCCATGCCAGACTGATGAGGGAGATGGGAGCACTTTACTTTGTTAAGTAAGTGGGAGAGCCCCCGTGATTTTCATTAAAGAAACTCATTCACCCAGTGCCAGCAAAAGCACATCCGTGTCACTGGGGAATTTGCTGTTGGCTCAGTTAGGGTTGCCTCTGGCCAAGCCCTCTCCTGACAGGTTATAAATAAAGTGATGCTCAGACCAGGAGTGAATTTATTAAAGAAAGGAGCTGAGGCTTTCCACACCCCTCTCACTCCAGTCCTCCTCACATACTGCAGAGAACCTTGTATTTTGTCACCACACCACAACCTCAAGGGCAACTTTCAGTTACAGCAATAAAAGACTGTGGGTACAGAGTAACACTGTGATGTCAACCCAGAACAATGACATATTCAAATGTGAAATAGAAAGATATGGTGGGGGAATAAAACATTGCCCAGTGCTGGACCAAACATTTTTCAAGTCTGCAATCCTGGAGTCACTCAACTGTGCTGTACATCAGCTTGGTGTGCAAAGCCTCAGCGGGTGAGCAGAAAGCAGCATTTGCAATGGAGATTGGCATTCTAGATAAAAGATCTGAAAACACTCTTTTGAGGGCTGAATTTCTTATTAGCTCAAATAAAATTAGCTGAAAGCTTTATCAGATTAAAAAAAATAATTGGAAATGTATCAGTATTTAACAGAAACCATGAGCAGGAAAACAACCCCACAGTAAATAGCATGAAAAATTCACAAGTTCAACCATACACTGAAGGCCAGAAGTGAAGATTTATCCCATGTGAGTGAGAGGAGCCAGGTGGTAGTACTGCAATCAGGCAAAGAGACTGAAAACCTATTTTAGCTTTAAGCAGTTCATGCAAAATTAATATATCACTTATTTATATGTGGAGAGGTGCCCATTACACAGTACCTGAGTATGATGAGTGTCCAGAGGCACTGAGACCACCTTCCACACCAGAATTTAGTTACATTTACAAGGTACCATATACAAAACCCTTTCATTGAAAGTCAACGCTCCTTTTTAAACTACTCAATGTGTTTTGTCCTGTCCCCTTCACAAGTATTTACTGTGGGCAGAGCTGTCCCGTGGTGCTCAAAGGCACAATTTGCTAATGCCACATTGATATGATTTTAGTGAATGGGAAACAGGAGCAGAGAAACTCTTCTGGCACCAGACAGTCACCCACATGTAGACTTCCTAAAGCCACAGGAAAAGGACACGGGCAAAGCAGCCTAACAGGTGAAAATTAAAAACACCCTTTCATCTCAGGTCCCAGTTTCGCCTTTCATGGAGGAAATTAGGAAATTCACAGCAAGTTGGATTGAAATGGGCCAACACACATCCACAAACCTGGAAAGTCCCCAGCCCTGCTGTAATATGAACAGACAGCTTTTCCTGCTGACTTTGGTCATTTCTTTCAGTGCAGCAAATGCACCGAATGCTTTCCACATCTACACCTGTGGAGCCGCTCCGGTGTGTTTTGGAGCGGAGCAGCCTGGCTCATCTACCCCCTGGCTGTTGGAGAAGTTGTCCATTTGTCTGACTTTTCACAGGATTTCCAGCACCGCCCCAAGGTGCAGCTGCAGCTCCTCCGTGCCACCACCAGCGTGCACAGAGAGCGCGTGGAAAACAGAGTCCACGCCAGCCAGGGCTCCGGATGGTGCCAGGCTGGCAGGTCAGAGGGGGCAGACTCAGTTCAACTCGCTGAAACATTAGTTTGCTTCCCTTGTCAGTGGAGCACTTTACAATAGATCTTCCTGAATAATTCATTGAATGGGTCTTCATGTGTGCATAGCAGTGTTTGATTTTCCAACTTACCGCACTAATCTATAAATACTGACTATAAACATTCCGAGCTGATAGCTTTATTTTATGCTGCGCTGGTTTGTTTTTCCTTTTGTTGGTTTTTTTTTTTTTTTTTTTTTGTTTTTTTTTTTTTTTGTTTGTTTTTTTTTTTTTTTTGTTGGTTTTTTTTTTTTTTTTCCTTTTTAAGTGTAGCAAGAGACGGCGCAGATATTTTACTGTCTCCCTCCTCGAGCAGCACCAAATGCTCCGACATTAGTGTTATTAACATCTGCCTGAGCCCCGGCTGCTGCGCTCCCGCAGCTGCTCCCCGGGAGAGGCTGCGGCAGTGAATCAGATAGCGCTAATGAGCGCGTTAATGAACTTCCCGCAGTTGCGCGCCGAGCTCCGACAGGGGCATTAAAAGCGTATCCTGTAGTCCTGAGAGCCGAAATGGTTTGTGGCAGTTTGGTTTGTTTATTTATTTATTTTTTATTTATTCGCACGCTCGCCATTTGGAGCAAAATCCGTGCTCGGGATTTGCTCGGCAGGAGCATGACAGAGAAATGTCATGTCGCCATCCAGTCTGAATTTAAAACTGGAGAATTAAGGTTAATTAGGGAACATATTCCAGGTGGACTTTTGCCAGCTCCATTCTGCCCTGTAGAGGGCTGCCAAACCCTCTTTGCCTTTCATTACCTATCTTCCTGCTCACTCTTCCCTCTATTTTGTTATCAATAAATTGTTTCTTTCAATTTTATTACTTTAATAATATAGATTTTTAGTACTGCAGAAGATATTGTTTCTGCAATTTAATTAAGACTACATTCCGTCAGTCAATTGTTGCTACTTTCTATAAAAATTTCTCCTACACGTCAAAATATTTAAAAATAAAAATAACTGAAAACCCAGGAGAAAGTTATTAAAAAAAAAAAAAAAAAAAAAAAAGTCCTCCAATTGGACCAGGAATTGTTTCCATGGCAGTCTGCAACTGAATATGGGAAATATAAAAAGCAGTCCGTGAGCTAATGCTGCTTGGAGCCTCGTATATGTCTTTATAAAAGAGAACTAAACAAGAGGTATAAAAAAATTAAGATACTGTAAATAAAGACAGCAGTAGGCATTGTCATAGAAAAAACCCTTCAATCTTCCAGCCATGCAGCCATTAGGTTAATAACAAAAGTTTCATTCATTTTCTGTACGTACTCACAGTTCTCTACCACTGCTCAAGTGACTGCTTTATACAGGTTTTTCTCCACTACCTCCCCTGCAAACCAAATGATCACAAGGTAATTTGGCAACATTTTTGCTGCACTTCTGTTTAGTTATATGGCAACCGTGCCAGGTTTTGTGGCAAGGGAGACCTAAGCATGCTGCAGCCCTTCCAGGCAATCATGCCAGCACCGAAAAATAGGGTCAGAAGGAAAAATGATAAACAAATCTGTTATTTCATGTTGATTTCCTGGGACAGACTGATTTGCATGCAAACATCTGTGTTTCTGTGAACTCCTTCCTCTAAGAAGTGGCTTGGAGAAGATAATGATGCTCTAAAGATGCAAGATTTGGCCTAAAACTCACTTAAAGCCTCTGGCTACTCTTGTCCCACCTTTGATGGAGTTTTCCACCTGTCAGATTTGGGAACCCCAGCACCAGGAAGTCACAGCTCAGCCAGCAATCCCACCCCACCCTGCTAGCCTAGGGTGCCTGGCCCCCTATTTGCCCTGTTTATGTAGGAATGCTGGCAGGACTTTGCAGACACTGGAGCACTCCCTCTCCTTACTGTGTGCACTCCTCCACTGTGGATTTCTGCAGTGCACGGGCCTGAAAGCTGCTGTGGGAGTGAAGTACAGGATTTAGCACCCAGGCACTCAACACAGAAGCCCAGCACTCCATCTCCCCACCATCATTCCACCTGCCAAACACAGCGGGGACCTCAGTGCAGCCATGGGGACAGACAACCTAAGGCAAGGCAAGGGAGTCTGAAGGGCTGCAAGCACAACACACCACTGCTGAAAGCCTCGTCGTGTCACGACAGAATGGTGACAAATATACCTCCTGGCATTGCAGGGGCACCTCTCCTTTTTACCTCACAGCTTTGAGAGGAGCAGCCTGCCTGCTTGCATGCAGCTGCTGTTTGGTCTGGCAGAAGTCTGTGATCTTTACCTCCCTATTAATGCATCCATGGGCTTTGATGTTTGACTGCAGTACTTGCATACTGGTTGGGAGTTCCACCAACCACACCATTTTCCTCCTCCACTTTTCCAGATCCCACTATATGAAAAGAAAATCTCTACAGGGCATAAACAGCCTGCCAAGCTTGCTGCAGGCACCCTGGCACGAGTGAGCTGAAGATAAACAATCACAGGAGCTGGTGTCAACAAATCAGCTGAAAACATTTGTTCTGCAGTTCTGTTTTGAAGTTCTGTCCACAGCCCTTCTATCAGTGCCATATTGTTTTTGCTGATGATGGAAAAGGGCTCTTTGGTGGTGGAGTGTATTTTCAGGTTAGCACACTCCTTTTGGATTCTGTGTCCTTCTATCAAGTGTGAAGCTGTTGGTTATCTGAAGCATGCAAAATTGCAAAATTAATATTTTCAATCCTACAGAGTTTTATGAAATGGAAAATACTCCCCACCCCCAATTAAGTCAGCCTCTTGGATTTTTTCCTGCTTCATTTAATCACCAGAACAATTCCTCTCTCTCCTTCCTGTAGGACAACATAGATTGGTGCTTGGTCCTCCCTCTGATGCCAGAACAAATTTAGCTGCCATTTCCATGCTGACAACTCAAATCTGCCTCTCCAATACCAACCTGTCTCAGTAAGTCCCAGTGAGAGGCTCAGCCTGTCTCCCTAATGCCTACCTGGATGTCCAGCTGTCAGCTTGTGAGCAGCTGGATGGAGCAAAAATTGAAGTCCCCCTCTCACCACCTCTTCTTTTCCTGATCTCTTCCAGTCCTGCTGCCTCACTGCCCATGTCCCTGGCCCATAGTTCAGCCTCCTGTCCTGCCTGCAGCAGGGCTGGTCAGTCTGGGCTTCACCCTCACTGACTGCCTGTGACTGACCCGAGCTCTCATTATGCAGAACACACTGTGCTCATTTCTTCTTCAGCCTCAGCAAACGTTGCTCTGGTGCATGTGCATCCATCCCAGAGCTCAACAGACCTTTTTGCCAGGGTGCTGAGATGGAACAAGTTGCCCCTCTCCCCTCTGTTTCTCCCTCCCACCAGGCAAGAGAAGGAATGTCAAGCTGGCACATAGCTTGCACTCTGTTCCTACTCAACACTGACCCCGCACTAGCAAAAGAGACCTTGGAGCCCACATGCCCTCTGCCCATAGCACCAGGCTTCCCTATACTCTTCTTAGCTTTAATTAGCTATTCCTGCTCTGTCCCAGGCATCTCCTCACACTTACCATCTACAAATCTGAACTCAGTTTACTCCAGAAATCTTTCAAATCCCTACAGAAATTCCTGCAGTATTCGGTTGCTTACATTCCTTTTTAAAATTCATCGTTATACCTACAACATGGCACCTGGTTATACATGCAGGGCTGCTGTGAGCTTCAGTGCTGCACATTTGTAATACTGCCACTTTTTACCATTGAAATGAAAACAGAATCCATGTACTTCAAGGAAGTGGGGTTTAACTAGAGCAACAGCAACCCAGAGGACAGTGCCTCCAAGGACAGGTGCTTTGCTGCATTTGCTGACCATCCTCGAGCATTTATTTCCAGGGGCCTGTGCCCAAGTGAAATCTTTGCCCCTCTATGCTCACTCTGCCTCTGAAAATCAAAAGCCCAATATGTTTTTCCAGGATAGACTCCTTACTTGGGAATTTACAGATGTGGGGCAGAGCAGAGCAGTGGTCACAGGGGTCCCTCTGCCTACCCTATCCTGCAGCAGCACCTCTCCCCACAGCACCCTCAAAGCAATGATTTGAAACCCTCTCTCTCCCTTTTCCTAACAAGCCTCTGCCAAGGGACAGGGAAAATTCGTTGCAGCAGGAGACTGCTCCATGGTAGATTAATTCAACATCGTGTTTTTCAGAAATAACTTCTTGTGTCAAAATCCCTCAGCTGGGCTCTTACACAAGCTCAGTTTACTGTTGTTGGAGCATCAGGCTGCAAAGGGCACAGAGTAGATACTGAAGAACTCAAGAGTATTATCAGCATCACCAAACAGAGATGCCCAAACACATTAATTTTGTTTGGCAGGTAATGAAATGAGATGTGCCTACATTAAAAGATATATTTGTGGTTTGAGTTTGTGATTTTTAGTCCTAAGCATGCAACAGTCTGTACTTCCTTTCTTCTGCTGGAAAAATGGAGACTTTTAAAAAAAAACAACCCAAATATTATGCCCAATAAACTACATTTTATGAAGTCATTCATAAGTTCAGAGAATAAGAGCATCAGATGGAAATGAACTCCAGATATCAAGTCCTGCAAAACACCATTAAGTTTGGGTTTTCCCTCCTAACATTCCTCCGTGGCTAGAAGGAAAACAGACTCCTACATAAAAAAAATGATGATTTGGTTAAAGGGACTAGAACATATAGAAATCTGGGGCTAATCCCCAGTCATTGCAGGAGATGTACTGATTCAATGTACTTGGGACAGTAGATTCCTGCTCCTTGCTGCTAATGGAAGTGCAAATTCAGAGTGCTCTGAGCGAGCATCCACTGCCAATACAGCCCAGCCCAGCAACATCCACACCTGAGCAGAGAGTTCCACTGTGTGTGCTGCAGAGGCACTTGGCAGACATGTCATAAACCTGATGTATCACAGCTCTGTCAAAACTTGAGGCAATTATCAACTGGAGACGCAAAATAGATCCGACTGGTATGAACCCTGTACTTTCACACCTGCCAGCACGAGCAGCTCTTTGGCACACTGTGCTTCCCACCACACCGCGGTGCAAAGCAGAATTCAATGATCAAATGCAAAATTCTTTGTTACACACAAAAGTCAATAAGCTGCACAGAATCCTTTAAAAGCTCCATAAACAAATTGCATTTCATAACTGCAAATCCTCCGTGCAGAGGATATTTTCTGAACCTGTGTGCGGTTCTATGTAGATTTCTTTCTTCTCTCACATTCTTTGATCTGCTTATTACACCTTTTTTAAAATAAAAATGAGGTTTGGGATCAGTATTAGACTCTGCTGACAGTCACAACCAGAGCACTCTGTTCAATGCAAAACAAATTACTCCCTCAGACTAGTTGTTTATAATGTTCACACGGTAATCATTGCCGGAATTTCAGCATTATGGTATATTCATCATAGCTTGACTTAAATTCTGAGACCTCTTACCCTAGGAAGAACCAGGCTGTTGATTTGCATTTTGGCATTGTAGAAAGCAGACTCGGAATACAGAATTTGTTTCCTGTTATTTAGCTATTGTTGAGGAGTCTGGGAGATGATGAATAAAGGAAAATAATAGCTTTTTGCAAGGTGTCGGTTTTCTCCCCATCAGGAATGGAGGTGTTTCCTCTCCTCACTGTACCAGTGGCAGATGCCAATCACATTCAAGCACTCTCACAGAATTCATTTTAAAACTCACATTCCCAAGTACAAAACTAGGGAGAGGAGTCTGGGGCTTTTTTTAGCAGCCAACTCCTTTTTCCATTGCAATTGTCAATCAGCCGATCAGAAGGGAGGGAGCCAAGAGTGATGGTTCAGATGCTCGAAGGAAAACCAGTAAACCAATTTTGAAGTAAGAAATTGCTCTCTCTATTGCTTGAAGTGTCTACCACCATGAGAAGTAGAAGAGGAATGATCAGTGTCTGGTCTTTTTGTGGACAAGGCTGTGCTAACACCTAGAGTATGTGATGGCAGCTTGCTGTCCTTAATCATAGAGTAACCTTGAATATTATATATCCTCTACCACTTCTAGTCCTAAGCAGCCAATATTTTTTGGAATCACAAGTTTCAGAAATTAAATTAGCAATGGAGTGTGGAGAGATATGGCCAATATCCTCTGAGTGACTAAAGCCGTTTAGCACCCGGGCTTCATTTCAAAGTAGGTTAAATAAAAAGGTACCCAGCACTATCCTCATCCCTGTGCATTTACAGTCTGATACGCTTTTTGAAAAATAGCATTGCATCACAAGAATACAGCATTTCTCTGTGCTCAGTGCACGTCGGCAATTCAGAGGGAATTACTAAATATAACATGTAGGAACACAGCACTAAAGGGATGTATAGGTCAAGGAGCCCAGTCCCTTGATGTTAGAGACAACCACATCACACAATCGCATTAATAAATTGATTAAGATCCATCTGCAAAAATGAATGATTTTGCCCCCAAAATCCCAGTGAAAGGCTTTTCCAGAACCTCACCTTTTTAATGATTAGAAAGCGGTTTCTAATTTCCATCTCAAATTTATTCATGGCCAGTTTATTACCAATTTGTTCATTTGTACAGTGCGTGCCAGCACTGTCCTCTAGCTGAACTAGCTCCTTTCCCTTCTCTCCCTGGTGTTTACTTCTTCAATGTATTTATAGGCAGCAATTCACATCCCCTCTCCACTTCCATTATGCTGGGATAAATATGGAGGCAGTCCTGATACTCTGGTGTAACCAAACTGCATCATCCCTGTGTTCACCCTGACATCATTTCCATGGGGGTAACTTTCTTGAATGCTCCCAAAGTCACCACCATACTCCAGAAAAAACTTCGCTGCTACAAAAAGTGACCATTTTTCCAATTTCTTGGAACACATCTTGGATCACATTTGCTTCATTGCTCAGAAGCCTGAAGGAAACCCCTGAGGCTGTAGGAAGCTCATCTGCAGTTCTACCTTCTACAAGTCATGGATTTCTGGCACAAATATTTGTCTTGGACCCCTATTTTTCCTCAGTATAAGAACCAAGTGCTCACTTTAAATCCAAAATTTTAATTCCCAAAGATTGTAGTTGTCAGACTTTTATCCAAAAAGTCCTGGGAGAGCCGTAAGTGAAGGCTTGAGAGAGCCTCTAACACAATGCTGGTGCCACACAGGAGCTGCAAAGCTCAGGTGCCCTACCCTGATGTGGTGAGACACCAAGGGACATCACAGACATGGGAGCACTTGGGGCACCATGGGTTTACCTTGACTCTTCAATCTGAAATGAACTGGCCTCATACCCAGGTTCTCAGTTCCTTCAGCATCCAGGACGGGGCTCTTCCTTTCCCCCAGAATCCTCTAAGGAGGTGAGCATCAAAGAACACCTAACCCCCACTGCCTCAAAAAAAAAAAAACAGTGCCAGATTTTTCTCACTGAAGGGGACTTGGAAAAATCAAGAACTTCAGTGAGAGCTGGAAAAATCTGGCACTATGTTTTGTGAGGCATTTCTCCTCTGCCTGGTGGTGCAGTGGATCTAGGACTGGCTGGGATACAGCGTTTCCTCAGTTGATTGAGGGGTTTCCAGCTCTCAGTGCTGCCATGGGGGAACCAAACTCACACACAAGCCTTCCCAAGCTGACAAGTTTCTACACAAACCAGGCCACAGGCAGATGAGATTCAGCAGGGCAGGAGAGCTGCAGGGAGGAGGAGGAAGAGGAGGAGGAGGATGGGCTTAGCCCCGTGGCTCGCCTTTACCAGGATTCAATCACAGCTTGTGGCGGATGCTTCTATATTATTAGATATGAAAGGGTGTTGATTGTTATCAGACATCAAAGGATGCAGCACAAATCATCCCATCAAAGCATCCAATCTGAGCATTACCATCTGTACTGCCACTGCTTGCAAATCAAACAGGCTGTTTTCAGTCGTGTCATGACTACCACCTATATTCACTTCTCTCCCATTTTCACGTGATGGTGCCCATAGGTCAGAGCTCAGATTCCTGTGATTCTGCACATGCTTTTTACTCAATGCAGAAGTACTGTAAGACTTCAAGAAGTCCACCTAACTTATCTCTTATTGCTCATTTCCCTGCTGGGAAAAGAAAAATAAAAGGAAAAAAGAAGGAGGAAACTGCCTTTCTGGTCTTTACAGATCCTCAACAAAACCTTTTGTGTCCTGTCACTTCCCCTTTTCTCTAAACCTTTAATATTTACAGCCTCTGCCACTGCAATCTTTTACAAAAATAAAGCAAAGCTCAATCAAATGAAGTCAGTGATCAAGACAAAAGGGTCATGCACAGTTTAAATGGACTCTTAGACTCCTTACAGTACTTGTAACTGAAGAGGCCTTCAGCGGCCTTAGGACAAATTTATGTTATAACCTCCAGGCCAAAAGATAAACAGGAAAAAAATGAGCTGAAAGATTTAATGGGTTTGGGACACATCCTCACACACTGGGAAATAGTTGCTATGCTGCACTTAAGGGGACTGAGGCCTCTTACAGAGGCTGTGGAGGTGAAAGATTAGACAGTGGAAATTGGTACAGTGACACAGAGCCAGCTACTCCCGTGAAGATTCCTTCCACTCCCTCTGACTCCTGTTTTTAGTAATGCAGCCCCATAAATGTGAAGGGCAGCAGAGCTCACCTGCACAGGAATGGTACAATTCATGGATGACACCTTTAAAATCACCACTCTCTGAAATATTATCTGTTGTCCACACTTTAGTTGTCTGAGGTGGTTTGGGTTTGGTTTTTTGGTTTTTTTTTTCCCATTTCTCAGCAGCATTTCAGATTCATAACTAACTGAGTAAGCAACAAAATAAGTTGTTTAAAGTATAATAATGAAAGTCATATTAAACAGGTCCACATTCTCTGAAAATAACCTAGGTCCCAGTGGGACCAGAACTCCAGAGGATTCTCTATCTGAGGTTTTTCTCCTCTCCTGACCTTGGAAGAAGCATGCAATAAGTGTAGGTTTTTATTGAAATACATGTATAGTTTTAAATGAAACTTTCTGCAGGAAAAGATTGTCCAGTCACAGGGGAAATTTCTGATGTAGCCAGAGAGAAACAACCTCAAAATAGCCAATAATGTGGAAGTTCAGACTAGGTCACAGCCTCTGCTGTTTATCTTCAACAATACCCCTATCATCAAATTATTCATAGAGGAGGTTTCCTTTTGGGGGAGTAAGGGGGGGTGGAATGTGGAGAGATCTTATCCTAGAGAATGAAAAGCAGAAGAGAAGAAAAGCACTGATTTTGAAATGGAAGGTAGAAGGGGAAAAGGTATTTAATCTGGCTGTACCTCTTGTTGCTGCCTACTTTAGAACAGAGTTCAGTTTGTAAATTCACTTTCTAAGCTTCTGAAGCACCCAGGTCTGAAAATAAAAACATATGTAATTGGTCTTGCCTGTCCCAGTTCAATGTCTGTCATGGACTACTGCTGACAATCAAACATACCATAATGTCACATGTTGTACCAGAGCTGTCAGCTGAAGTCTCTATGTTCACTTTCTTCTCAAGCACAGACACTACTGCTGCATATTAATAACCCCAAATATGTAAAATTCTCTTTTCTTTTGAATAAATTACTTTCCAAGCCTTGTTTTTCTACTCCCCTCAATTTACTTCGTCTAGATAAAGGTAAGACAACTACAACTTCTAATTCATATCCTTTCCTACTTTGAATAAAAGCATTCAGAAGTAAAATTTCAGCCTTAACAACTTGCTCTAAGAAGTTCACTACAGCAGGAATTTTGTAACCACAGTAGCTGACCCTACATACAGTCGGCGACACTCCACAGTGCCTTCAGGAAATGCTACCTGTGAAGGAGGCCAAACAGCAAAATTTCAGGGAAAACATTAAAATATTGACCTTGCAGCTATTAACATCAAAGGCATTTCAGTGTCAGAGCCTGGCATTCCTCAATAATGAGGAAAAAAATCAGAAAAGATTCCTGTCGGGAGATGGGCACCGGCAACAGTTTGAGGCAATGTGCCAGCTGGACTGAATTCAAGTCTCAGCAATGTACTCAAAAGAAAAGTAAGGTCTTAAAAGGGATGGGTTTTTTTTGCATTTCTATGCATTAATAAAAAACCCATAACCATACAAGTTGAAAGACAACTGAGGTTTCATTCTCTACTTCCTTACAGCTGCCTCCACTAGGCAGAGCCCATCAGCCCTCTGAAACCGCTTCACATCTCTTAATGGACTGGAGGAACCTTCTTCTAGATTTGTACAAATAAATAAAGATTAGGGATTTGGTACTTTCCAGCAATGTCCCCTAAGAACATGCTTTCCAAACCCTGTGATATGCATCTCTAGGTTAAACATCTCCCTTCTAGATGTCCCTTACCAACCAGGATGTGGGAATAAAAGACTAGAACATCCTTCCATCAGGTCCAAAAGAAAACCACAATGAAGACTATAATATCAATATTGAACTTCACAGATTGGCATGAAAATTCCAGAGATCGACCCCAATTCTGGATAAGAATTTTGATACAGAGAGGCTACCCTTAGTCAAGAGAGATAATATCACATTTCGTGTTTACATGCTAACACCTTTTGTAAGCACTAAAATAGTCCTTAAAATCAATGCTTAGCATGCATAGGGAGGAATCTGCCTGGGAAAACTTCCAGTTGTAGGTTTGGGGTTTTTTCTTCTTAGCTAGAATCACTTTAAGAAACCTTGATGCTTCAACAATGCATTTTCTAAACAATTTGCTTGATCTAAATTGGAGGCATTATGTTACAAACGAACCCACTGATTCTGATGTAACTGATACAGTTTTCAGGAATTTAGCTTTGTTAAAACCCAACTCCCTCCATGAAGCAATTAAGGCCATTTGTAAATCTGAAAAGCTAATTTAGAAATTATAAAATTAAGGCTAATGGACTCAATTATAATAAATGCATGGGTCAGCGACTGCAGCAATTTCTCAGCCCTTTCTTTATGTCTAGGTTCAGCTTAATAACACACTCCATCTCACAGCGGTGATGGCATGGCAGAATCTGATCTCCAGAGTGGCTGAGAGGGCTGGAGCTGGGAGAGACTGGATGACTCCCTCTGCCTCTGGAGATGACCTGCAAGCCTCACCCTCCCCAGAGGGTCCAAGACCCCAGCAGCACCCCATATCCTCAGCTGCAGGACTGCTCAGCACACACACACACTCCCCTCCTCTCCCTCCCCTCCTGCTAATTTTAGAGCACTTACATTGACTAGGGTTGTTTTTTTCATTTCTCCTCCTTCTCTTGCCTGGAGTTTCTTTGTAGTTCCAAAGACCTTGGTGATTTCATTCTCCTAAACACATCTGCTATTTCCCAGACTGAAGTCCTCAAAATCCTTTTTGCAATGTCACACTTGGTTACTGAGAGTGTTTTGAAGTGAATAGAGGGGTTTAGCTTCAGAGACTGAACAGCAGGAGATGATTAACACTTAGGGAGCAAAGCTGTTTATTGTGTTTTAAATAGTGCAGAAGAGTTTGGTTTTCAAATTGGCTCTAATTAGTATAATGTACCTGTGCATGTGCACACCTGATCTCTACTTCACGAGCACTGAGGTCCTTATCAGACTACAGAACAAAAGCAGCAAAATCCACAGAACGAAAGAACAGCTGCTTTTTAATTCTACAAATGCTCAGGTGGTTTGCATGGGTGAGGAGGACACAGGCACTGAGCTACCCTCACCAGTTCTCAACACTCATCTTCAAAGGGAAATGTAGGCAGCAAGTTAAATCTCCAGTGGGTGCTGGTAATAGCACAAAACAATGATCAAGCCTGGCTCTTCCATCCTGCTCTTCATGCTTGCTCCTGAGGTGCTTTCCTCCTGGGATTTCAAAGCACTATTTGCCTCTTACTGCTCTTAGTAAAAAGTGATGCAGCAAAAGAAAAGAAAAGCTGGAGGCTTCAGTGTTCCCCTCTTCTCCAGCTGTCTCCAGGAAAGACATTTCAGGATGCAATTTGCTTGCAAAAGGTGTCCCTGGCTGAGGAGACAGGCAGGTGAGAGCAGGCAGCTGGGACACCTGATGGTCACACTTGGTTCTTGCCTCATTTCTGTGACCCAAGAAAGGGATGCAATTCACAGCTACGATTACACACCAAAAATATCCCCAGAATTCCCCACATGAAGGTGACTGAGGCACCCTTGGTGTTGATCAACAGGCACTTGCTCAAGATCTTGTTCATCAAATCCTTTCCTTATATTTCACAGAAGTTTCTGGAAGAAGATTCAGAAGCAAAACCCTTACCCAAAACTGCTGCAGGGTGTTTGTTAGCAACAACATCTCTAACCCACACTACCACAGCCATAAATGAGAGGAATATTGCAATATCTCACCAACAATAATCCATGTAGCTCAAATGAGATCTGTCCGTAAGCAGCACACCATCAACTGTATCTATTAGCCCTACAGGTACCTGATAAGAAGCAAATTAAAATAGTCAAGATCAAAGAAATGGGAAATTATATTTAGCTGGCTCATATTAAATAAAGTTTTTTACTCAGGCTCACTGGAGACTGATGTTTAAATTGCTACAAATGGAACTGCCATAAAGACAAAGGGGATTATTAAATCTTTGTGCCAATCACACAGATATAGGACCAGAGCTCTGCATTTTGAAAGCATCTTTCAAGCCAGAGAGAGAGAACGAGTGAAAGATATGAACTAAATCTAACATTAAGACTTAAAATACCTTTTGGTATCCATTCAAATCATCTGGAAATTTATTTCAGAGGTGCTGTCTAAAATGACAACAACCTTAAAATATACCTTTGAGAGAAGGAGGCAAAATCCCCACAATGCAACCCAAAATTATGCATTGTAACATGACAAAGCAGCCATGCTTCTTTTTAAAAAAATAGCAACAAAAAAACCCAAAAAATGCATTGAATGTGTTGAATGAATTCACCAGCACCCAGATTTATCCAGAACTATCAGGGGTCACACAGGTATAACTCTCATTCACAATGTGACCATGTGGTGGGGATGGTTGTCCCAGCCTGGACAAGGGTGGGTGTACAAGGTCAGTCCCAGTGTCACAACTACCACACATGGGAACAGCTGCACAGAGCCATCATTTCCATTTATTGGAGTAAAATATGACAGGTTAGACAGGTTGTGTAATGCAGGAGTGATGACCACAGGCTGAATCAATGTAAGAGACAAAAAGACAAGTTGGAATTCAGTGAGAAATAGCAANTTACTGATTTTGTAGAAGAAAACACTTTTTACTTGAAAACAAGGAAGAAAAAAGTATTCTGAGTCTAGCTTGACGAATCCCTCCAAGCTTCCTGTATGCTAGAGGAATAAAGTAGACATCACTGACGGGACTTGACATAAGTTAAAATTCCTCCTTCGACAGAGATCTGAAGAATACAGAACATCTGCACAGCTTTATAGTGATATTATCCTATACTCCTAATGGCTGCTAATTATCCTAATGATCCAGTCCTCTCTGTAGACTGGAGATGCACTATGTGATTAAGGTATGGCTGAAAAAGCCATCTTAAATTGAAATTAAGAACCAGAAATAATGCAGCATATCTCATTTCACTATCACCACTGCCCAGTACAAATACAAAAAGGCGGCTTTTAAACCTGAGCACCTTTATTGGGGAAATTTGGGCCCTGGACACTCATTCTGGTGGCCAAAGGGGAAAGATTTTGGACTTCTCTTAAAAGAAAATTATTGTGTAAAATCCTGGTAGAGCATTTTCTGTTGTTCTGATGGATCTGATACCCGGTGTTCCTCAGTCTCTTCTCCCCATCCTGCTGGAAACCCCTCAGCCTTTCATGGCTTAGCATCTCCCCACAGTGGGAGCACACCCATATTTTTTGGAAACTAAAATCACAACACCACACACAGTGCCCGCCCGACACGCAGCTTCTGGGATGGTGAGCACAGCAATTATTTATCCTATGGGCCCTAAATGATGTACTGAGCAGCACAGAGTGCGTCATGCAGTGCAGTACTAATCATAAATCAGACTAAAATAAATTAGTGCTATCTTTTCAACTGTATCAAATGTGTAGTTATTCCTTTCAGATACATCAGTAGGTCTTTTATCCAGGGTAGCATCAAGGTTAAAATGATTAAGTAAGTAATTTCATTAGCAATGATAAATGTTAACGATGATAGAGAGAGATTTTGGATGCATTTCACAGAATCACAGGATGATTTGGGTTGGAAAGGATCTTAAAGACCATCTTGTTCCAAGTTCCCTGCCACGGACACCTTCCTCTAGACCAGGGTGCTCCAAGTCCCATCCAACCTGGCCTTGAAGCCAGGGATGGGGCATCCACAGTTTCTCTGGGCAACCTCTGCCAGTGCCCCATCACCCTCCCAGTGAAGAATTTTTCCCTCATATCTAATCTAAACCTGCCCTTTGTCACTTTGCACAGAAGCAGGCAATGTTGATGTGCTACCAAAAACTGCTGTTATGTGCATACATCACACACACCCACCACGACTTCAAGAAACATCTTTCCAAGACAAAGTTCAACTCTCAGATTTCACATTAGAGAGGCAGCACATTAAAGTAGCACAAAATTGGATTAGTTTCTTGGACATGCAAATGCAGTCACTTGAGTTAAGGCACTGCAGCATAAAGGTCTTTTCCCAGGGATTGGGAGCAGGTGCTGAAGTGTGTGTGGACAGGGACATGCTGTGCTGTCCAGCATGCCCTCTGTTCCCCTCAAATCCTGAATCCCATCCTCCCTGGGATGTGTCTGCTCTTACAGGGGTTTTCAGCAGGTACCTCAAGCCTGGCATTTCCTTTTCTCTGCTAGCAGTGATCCTCCCCTCTTTTCTCACCTATCCTGGGTGATGATGGGGAGGAAAGGGGCAGGGCCATGCATCAGGATTTCCACTCTGTGGTTGGCACAGAGTAGTGAGGTGAGGAAGAGAGAGAGAACCTTCAACTCCTTTGCTTGCTGCCTCTCTGGTGAAAACAGCTCTGAATTGTTTTGTGCCAATAGGGGTCCCAGTCAAATCTTGTACCACCTCCTGCTTGCAATGGAACACAGACAGGGATCCGTTTAAACAGAGGAGGGAGGAAATAATGTGTGCAGACATAAAAAAGGGGATGCTAACATTCAGAAGGTTGCTGTCCTGAAGCCCGAGCATCCCTCTGGAGGAGGCAGTGCTGGCTGGGAGGGGCAGGGCACGGTGGAACCCAGCATTCACCCACAAAGCTCTTTGGAAGCAAGTAGGCCAGGAACTGCTAAAAATCTGCGTGGGGGGTTATGGTTAGGTTAATTTGCTTGTTACTTTTAGCCCTCCCAGAGTTAACATCGGCCAATACTTGTCCAAAGCAGGATCTGTACCAACAGCAAGTCCAAGCCCTGAAGCAAAGCAGCAGGGTCTGAGCTGTGGCCGGGCTGCTGAGGCCACAGCCGCTGCTGCAGGGACAAATTCAGCCCTAGGGACAGGCACAGGGCTGGTACCCACAGGGCTGCCCCAAAAGCATGCACACAGGGTGTAACGCAGGCACAACAGGGTGGAACGCATGGCTGCATTTAAAGCACTTACAGGTTACTGTGCACCTGTTTGGTACCGTGTGCTACAGAGCATAACAGCATTTAGCAGCTGCTGTAAACACTGTGGTAGAGGTCTTTGAAACAAGTCCAAATCGTTCTGAAAACTCACCATCTCCCATGGTTAACACTGCATTAGAAACACTAGGCTTGCATTATTCAAGATTCCCCACTGCATTTTGGTTCTTATACACGTTTATTTAGAAGGAAGAAAAGTGTGCTACTCTCTGCACCCATGTGTGACCAAAGTGCTTTAGCACTTCAACAGAATGAAAAAGTCTCCTAGCAATGCATGCTTAAAGGCTCAGAGCTGATTCAGGTTAAAAGCATCAGGGGAAGGAGGAAAAAAAATCGAACAAACCCCTTCTAATGTGTGTACATGAAAATGCTGACTTCCAGAGCATTCAGAGCTCAAAAACACGGAACCAATTTTCTCCAAAAACTTGGAACTCCCCAGTGAGAGCTATAAACAAGCTAATTTGACATTGCTAGTTCCAGCCAGCTTAGACTTATGAGTGTGCACATATTTTATTCTGAAGTTATGGGAAAAACATATTTTCCCCATGCTTGCATAAATCAAAAACAGCTCAACCAATTTAACTTAAATTAGAAAGACAGAGAGAGAGAGAGAGAGGAAGGAGAGGTGAAGAAGGAAGAAAGAAAAGGAGAGGAAAGAAGGGAAAGACTAAATACAAAATCTTCAACCTATGGGGGAGAGCGAAAAAAGAAATCCCTAATAAACAGGAAACATTCAAGATGCACTCAACAACTCTGTCTGCAGTCCCACAGAGATGGGAATGGAATGGCACTGCATAGTACCTGAAGGTGGGGATTTTTTATGCTCATTTTAAACATAGGATCCAATTAGTGCTGTAACCCCAATGCTAGCTGGAAAGCAACAGCAGGGAGAGGCTGAACTTTCCAGAGGGCTGTGTCTGCTGGCCAGTGCAACACTCAAACCACACACTGCTGCCTGCAGGGACCTTGGACCATCAGGGACAATGTCCTCTCAGGAATTTTGATTTTCCTTCCCCTATCTTTGGTGTTCTGTTCCCATTCCCACCTCAGGTTCACCCCTCAGGAAAGCCATCTGCCCCTCAGCTCACCCACCACATCCTCCTTCCTGCACCAGAGCCACTGCAAACTCCAAAGGAGTAAACCCTGAGGATGCAGAGGAATGCAGAGCTCAGTAAGAACCAAAATAAAGTTTAAGCATTATCAAGCCACTGCCCTGTCCTGGCATGGCCACCACCAGCAGGCGTTACAGCCGATTTCAAGTTTCTGAGATGCTCCCTGTGTTGCTGTGCCCTCTTCACTCCAGGTATAACTTTTCCGTAAAAGTCTGCAGTGCTGCTTCAAATTCTGACTCCTAACCTCCCCTGAACCCTGCCCAACTCACCAAGGGATGTGGGGATGCCACTTGCTGTGGTCTGTCTGTAGCACTGAGCATGCTGGTGCCCTGCAGCAGCTCTTGCTCTGCACAGCACATGCACAGTGACAGCCTCTGGCATGTCAGCCCAACAGTTATGGTCATTTATAGTTCATGTCTACAGCATCTGTTTAGCTAGTTTTCTTATAAATAAATTCGGAATATCCACATTGCAATAATCCGCCCAGATTGGAAGGAATTTAATACACGACATGCAAATCAGAGAGTAAATGAAAAATTAAGTGACCATGAGAATCGGTTTTTACCATGCAGAGCCAGCTTCAAAATAAAAATGAGAATCGTAATCCTACTTTACATATAATTTTCTGCAGGGTTGTGTAATTTACAACTTACACAAAGCAACAGGAAGATTAAAGACATCTTTTGAATTAAAACTAAAACACTGGGTAGACTCCCTGCAGTAACAGTTTATTACACCCTATGCAGCTCTGAGGAAGCTAAAGTGTGTTTGTCCAGGGAGCCGAGGGTGGCATTTCCAATATATTTCCATGGAGGAAGCACAAGCAACAGGTGTAAACCCTTCCCACTGCATCCACCTTCAGCCCTGGATGCCTTCCAGGCAGCTGCCTGGAGAGGAGCTGCCGGCACTTGCCCACCCCGGGGCCTCACCCTCTACAGGGTCTGTGCCTTCTCAGCTTTCTCAGCTTCCTTACCCACCCTGCCTCCGGCGAGCCCTCACGCCGGGGAGCAGGGAGACCGCGGCACACTGCGGGATGGAAGTGCCCCCCAGCCCAGCCCAATAGTCCTGGGAATGCCCTAAAGCAGCCTCAGCAGAGAGCTCTTCTCCCGCTCACAGTTCCCACTGTGCACTTACGCAGCTTTCAAGGGGGAAGAGGCACTTCTCAAAAATTCTAAAACAATCTATTAATGTTTCTGAAAAAAGTATGGCTATATGAGATCACGTAGGAGAGAACAGACTTCCATCAGGGCTTGGGTAATTTCTCTTGGATAATGGTTTTTTTCTTTTCATAAACAGATGTTTAGAACAAAACTGTAAGAATAATGTGCCATCAAGATGGCAAACTCCTCATACTTATGAGTTAGGGGGTGCCCCAATTCTTTCCCCACCAATGCCTTCAAAATCTGCTAGATTAAAGAGAAGTCCAAATCTGACATAAACCACACATCCCTTTATTTTTAACAGTATTGTGACTATTCATTGTAAAAGAAAGCAAAGCACTAAACAATTAGTTAAGAATATAAATCAATACAATGAGCATATAGGGTCCAAGACACACATCACTGATCTCCAGTGATCGAAGAAAAGTTGTCCAGGATGCAGTCTTAATTCCACTGAATAACCTGGTTCCCATTCCCTGTAATCCTTTTATCTCAACCCAACATTTGAATCCTCATAAAAATGCCTGGGTCTGCACATGTATCTACAAACTTTTTTCCAGTCTAATTCCTACTCTTGGTGAATTGCTCCAAATGTTCCTGCAAGTCCCTCTGTGATGGCACAGCAAAAATTGCTTCTGCTGCACCCTCTGGGGCTGCTCCCTGTGCTCACATAGTCTCCAGTGGGGGAAGGTGGGCACTCCTGAAAGGGGCCTGAAAGTTTCCAGGTTTCATGGCAACCACAAAGCTTTCTGCTGGAGCAAAGCACTGGAAATACAGAGCCATCCCACTGCTTTTGAGGGCACAGGAAGCACAGTGCTGGTACGGGATCACTGAGGTGCTCTGTGCAAACTCATTTTCTCTTCCTGTGTCTTGCACCAGCTTCTCACAGCAGCAGGTTTATCAGCCTGTGCCACATAAACTTGATTGCTGTTATTTCTCTGGGTTCAGAGTCCTTAAACTATACTTTAAACCTACTGTCAATGATTTCACTGTATTGCTATTCCATAAGCCATTAATCACCGGGGATGACAGTGGGCTCGATGGATTGAAATGCCTGCAGACAGTTCTCTCTTGCAGCTCGCACCTCTGCTTTTCCAGGCAGGAGGTGGTGCCTCTGCAGCCCAGCTCCCCAGGGCAGGACAAGACAAGGTGGTCCCAACTCCTACTGCTCAGCCCCAGTTCCAGCCAGCAGGCTTGGCATTTCCCTGCCTCCCTTCCTGTTGTGGGAACACAGCACAGAAATACACACATATTAGGATACTTTTCTGTGGGCAAGCTGTACCGGAGGAGGAAACCAAACCATTTATCAGCAGTTCTGTTCCAGCACAAATCATAGTCCAGTATAAAAGTTTTACTGGACACAGCAATTTAAAAACATTGCTTGGATACAGAGAGTGAGGGTATTGCTGCTAAGCCCTTTATTTCCTTGGGCTGAGAAAAATCCACGTCACCCTCCTCATCAAAAACGGGGGATGAGGAGGAGGGAAGGAGGGAAAACTAATAAATACATTGAGACAGGCCATTCAGAGTTTGAGCCTTCAGTACTCATCATTTATTACACCTTTTTTGCCAGTCTGAGTACTGGACACAGTCTGTAGCTCAGGCAGAACACTTGAAAATACACCTATTCTGTACCAACTTCATTTTACCCTGTCCCTTGCAAAAGTACTCTATTCTTAAGGAAGCATATCTTAAAAGACAGGCACAGTCCTTAATTCAAACACAGTGCAATTGTAACAGCTCTTTAGTATTCATAATTAATTTTTGGGAAAAAAATCATTCTATTATAGATGTACACAGAAGAATAAAACCTATAATATGAATGAGGACACAGCACATTAAAAATGTAAATTAAGAATTAAATAGCAAAACAATGGAGCACTGCCAATATTTTTATAACCATACAAATTGCTCACCAGTATCCAGTGTCATGTTGGCAGATTTGTTCTACAGGGAGTATAAAGCCAGAGACAAGATGATAGACTATCCTTTCTAAAGGATGTACTCTCAGTTCTGCCCTGCCTGTTGTGCGTTCTTGTGCTTTAAAATAGAGAGGTGAATGCACTTGGAGCATGAGTGATATGTTAGGAGAAGGCAGCTTTTTTCCCTAAGTCGTGAAAAATTGGGTTCTCCTACTTCATGCACATTCATCTGTAAGATTTTTCATCAAAAAAGCAACACTCCCTGTTACGAAGCCTCCCAAAAAGCACTGTTGTCAAAACATTACTATAAAGTCCTTTTCATTTCAAACCATGTGGAGTGTAGTGTATGCAGTATTTTTATGCCACCACCATCATAAAGAACACTTAAATTCCTACACCAGAAGAACAGAGTTCACCAGTAAGATCTCTATCTGGTGTATTCCTGCTTCCAAATCTCTTTAAGAAATGACTGGACACACAGGATTTTGACACTTTGGGTGAAACACTTTGCACTGAGACTGGAGGAGGATGATCACCTCGGGAGGAAGACCAGCCCTCCTCCCTGTCTCACTGACATGGGCTGTGACTGCAGCCACAGGTGGGGTGAGGCTGGGAAACTTCCATCTGGCTCTTCCAAGGAAACCAAGGAGAGAAGAGGCAGCATTTATGTCTAAAGATTTCTACTTATAAAGCAGGAATTTGCTTAGCACCCTGAAATATTTTGTCCCCGTATCACTGGTGTAACAAAAAAACCATTCTCTTGGAGAGCAGAAAGTTTGGGATTTTAGCTGTGTAATTGGAACCCCCACATGACACAACTCTGCACACACATGCCCATTTCCCCTCATCTAGGAATGAACAGCAGAAAACTATTTTATGACCCAGACACGTCCTCATCAGCACTTTTTCACAAGGGTCAGGTGTCAGCAGTCAGTCCTAAGGGCCCAGTGTATCCTTGCCACGTAGGATGATATCCCAATGACACTGTAAAAAGGTGAGTTGTTTTAATAAATTAAATAAAATAAAATGTGAACTACAGCACGTGTCCAGGTTCTCAGTATAGATTTGGTGTTTTAGTAGCGACTGTCACCAATTTACTGAGGGAGCCACGGGTCCCAAACCACAGCAATGGCCGCGTGAGGAAAAAAAGTGGGATGGATCGCACTGCTCCTGGAGTCCTTCCATCCACCTCCCTTCAAAGTGTAACGCTGTCACCCGGTGACAGCGTGCAGAGGCCTCACCCTGCCATGAGGGATGTCACTTTCTGACTGCAGATTGTCCCTCCCTGGGACAATCTCACCACCCCTGGGACACCCAGTCAGAAGGGGTTTGCATCCAACCAGCCCATTGTGATTGTAAAGAGGGAAAAAATGCACGTTCATAATGTGCAGCCGCTAAACAATTCTCTGAGATATACACTGATGACATTTTAAACCCTAATGCAAACAGTACAAAATTCACAATACTCACTATACCAAAGCACACTGGAAAAAGGATGTATTTCTTTTCTCTAGGAACTCAAATTTCTATATTATTAAAACAGTTTGGAAGGTGGGAGGAGGAACCTGATAGATTTAAGGTTTATACTTTTTTCCCAGTACATTGCCAGGAAGATAAAATATTTAGTGGCATCATATTCCCTAACCATATTTTTGACAATATGTTTCATGCTCTATTTGCCACAAAAGTTGTGACACTGCAGTCAGTCTTCAAAGAATAAAGTATGCATTTGTCATGGCAAAAGATCCAAAAATCTCGGTTTTTATTACCCTGCCATTGGTTAAGTCAAGCTCTGATAATTAGGATATTGGATATTTATGAGGAGCTATTCTGCCTTTATTACTGCTTTAGGTGCCTGTTGACAGATGCAGCAAGACAATTTACATTGATGTGTGAATTTGCCAGTATTTCAGTAATAATATCCAAGTCTAAGTCTATTAGAAAAAAGGTCCATATCTCACTCTTGGAATATACATTTCCAATTAATTCTGGTTTTGTAGCATTTCCTCTGGCATGCTGTCATTGAGGGTTTCTATCATTTATTTGTGCTCTGATCGAATAGTAGCTCAAAATAAAGTCCAGAGGGTAACTGGCTAAAAGCAGGTTATTAGATTAGAAAGGCAGAATGAACCATTACAATCTCCTGGTCTGACCCGCTCAATAAATGCGGGCTGGAGGAATCTCCCTCTGAATTGATCCCTGCTGCCATTACAGCGTGGAGGAAGGAGGGGAGGGAAACTCCTTCCCTGCACCAAACCAGGGCTTGGTAGAGACTTGGTGACAGACAGCAAGTCACCAGGGCCTGGGTAGGTAAGGGGGGAAAGTGCAGCTCAGTGCCAATCCCTTTTCCCAATGCACTGCTTCAGTGAGATTTTTCACTTCTGAAATTTCACATAAACTAGGGCTGAAGT
Organism: Tichodroma muraria; assembly: GCA_013390105.1. NCBI lineage: Eukaryota > Metazoa > Chordata > Aves > Passeriformes > Sittidae > Tichodroma > Tichodroma muraria. The sequence continues at coordinate 66,276 of WAAG01032202.1, read as the reverse complement.
CTGCTTTCAAATATTCATTTCTGTTTAGAAGATGCAGGCTGCTGTACCTCTCACACCATGCTCTCTCAAGCTGTCCCTCATCTCCTTGCAACTACAAACAATTATTTTTTTCCTTTATCCCAAAGATTCAGTCGTACTATTGATGCTATGTGATAAAAGTGCACTGATCCGTTCCCAGTTAATCTATGTCTATTCTACAAGCAAATGGTTCAATACTTCTTCTAATGATCTGCACATTTCAGATTTTCTTATGCCTGAGAAAGCTCCAGCAGAAGTTGATTGTAGCAGAACCATAAAATCAAGCACAGAGCAATATATAATTGCAGGAGTCTATATGCTTGAGACCACTGATTTAAGCAGAACTGAGTAAAACCTTAGTGGCTTCAATTACAGGCACTTGAAATGTCCTGCCTGTCTCAAGCATTTCCAGGGAGGAATGAGACAGAAGGGAAGCTTTATCATTGCAGCCTTGACATTTACTCACAACAACATCATACACCTCTCCTGCTTACTGCCAACAACACTTCAGTGGCTTCTGCAAGTGCTGCACCCCAAGAGACAAAAGGGAAATTTGACCCTCACAGCTGGAATGACTCAAGGACCTCATATCACTCAAAAAGGAGGTGCTAGGGAAAAAAGGAGTAAAAAGCAGCTTACTCTTGTGCTGAGCCCTCAATGAACCTCTGGAGGGTTTCTTAGTGCTAAAGAGAAAAGGGTGCGGCAAAAGGAAGGTGAAGAGCAGCAGTGCTGACTTCTAAAGTGGGAAGTTCAGGGTAATTTATTCTAGCAACAGCCTCTCTCTCCTCTTCTCCCCTTCACCATCTCACCATTAATCCGCCAGGTCCTCCTTACTCAAGGTGACAGAGGGAAAATTTTAAATTACGTCCTTCCCCCAGCAAGGCAAATGATGGCTGACCATTCTAAATAACTGTGGTTTATTAATAGGATATTTACAGCACTTAATGATGTTTTGGCATTTTTCTGTAATGGTCGACACTTTTTTTTTCCCTTGAAGACTTTTAAATTAAGCCACATTTTTTGTTTTGCTCTGGCTTCCAGCTGAAACACTCCTCTGGGTCAGAGATATTTACAACACGGATGGTTAGAAAACAGCTTAAGAGGAATAGGCAGGTGAAGAATATCACTGCTTCTAACCTGAGCTTTAATAGGTTTTCAGAGGGCTTTAGTACATTTTTCCAAGTGTGATAGTGAGTATGCTCCTTTGGCCTTGCTGACACCGTGCTCTATCAGGTGAGGCAGGTGTGAAGGGGAACAGAGACATAGAGAAAGCAAAGAGCACCCTTTAACCTGACCATACAAGTAACACTTGAATAAGCTTTCCTCAGCTCTCAAGCTCTATCAAGTCCACAAAGATCCTCCAAGCAAGAAAAAGAACAGAGAATATAGGAAAGGAAGACTCACCAGGAGAAAGCCTCAGTTTAAGTGATTTGATTTATTCATAACAGCCAGCCCTACCATTGCCACACAAAGGACAACGCAAGGGCTCTGTTATTGCTGCCTCTCTGTAATATATTTATTTTGCATTAATTTTCCTGATCGTATAAGTTATCATAGCAAGAGAACAGATTTTGCTCTTATGCTGTCTTTTCTCCTTCCATTGACAGGAATAAGATGGGCAAGTCAGAAGCTGTGGCCAGTGTTAGAAAGTGTAGTCACCCCAAGGTAATCTCTTAACCAAGAAAACATCACAAAATTAGTGACAAAAGCACATTTCATGTGGGAGCTGTTAGAACTCAATAATAGTGCAGCAAATGCATTTCAGAGATCAATAAGGAACAAATAAAGGCAACATAAAGCAAAGTATCACCACTAGGACTCCGCCTGCTTCTTCAAGGCTGAAGCACCCATTAACTGCAGGGTGTCAGGAAGATGCCCAATAACTTCCCAGTGAGTTATTGCTCTCTGAGGTCCATGATATTACACATTAGGTGCCCAAATTGAAGGAAGACTGGAATGAGGTTAAAGCTATTAAGCTTCAAAGGCACGGGAAAGTCTATTCACAAATCTGGAGGAAGAGCAGGAGAAATTAAAAGGAATAGAGTAGAAGGTGTTTTCTATGAGTTTCTCGCCTGCAGAAGTACCTGTGGAAGATGAGGTTGTACAGGTTCCTTCCACTTGGCAGGCAGGATTTTTCTCCTAGTATGAGAAAAACCAATATAAGACATGTTTTTAAATAAAGTAATTGATTAAAGTTAGTTTTTATTTTACACCTGATTAGACCAAAACCCCACATTTGAAAGAGGTTTGACAGCACTTGGATCTCATGAGCAGCACATCGATTGGCTGCGTATTAAATTTAACAAAATAAAGACAAGTTCAAAACTCTGCAGACATGAACAGCGAGGAGCAGGGCTGCCAGAACACCACTTGTGGGTGAGCAGTCCATGGGGACCACATCCCTGTGTACACAGCATACCTGGGACCTGGGAGCCACAGGAGCACTCTGCTCTGCTGAGCTGCAGCACATGCAGCCCATGGTTCTTGTTTTGTCGCTTTTATGCAGGCAGAGATACACATGGCCCTAATAGCTAGAGAGTAGCATAATACCTCAGTATTCAAGATTGCTGTGCTATGGCTCCCAGCTTCCAGAGGGAAACTCAGCCTGCAGCCATGAGACATCCCAGGAGCTGTGGACTGCGATCAATTCCCCGTATTCAGGCATGAAGCATTGATGTCTTATTCAGTGATCGCACCATCTTTTGTGCAAAATCCTAACTTGTACTTATTCAGCACATTCTGTTGGTCAGTTTGTGCCCAGCCTGAGCACAACCATGGGAGCACTAAGGGCACTGTAAGCCCTGAACATTTCTGGAGAAGGGATGAGCCAGCAGGTGCCTCCTGCAGGCCCCAGCCTCTGCAGAGAGCTGCAGTTGTGACAGTGATGCACCGAGGGCCTCCATCAACAGCGTCTCCAAGGCAAGCTAAGCATCTACCCATTCCTCCAACAGGAAATTTGAAATCCACCCTGCAAGGCACAGGGCAGAAACCGCTTCGTTCTGCAAGGAGACTCAATCATTGCAGCTCAATCAGGCCTGGGAGGTGCCAGCACTGAGCAGTCACAAGCTTCTGCAGCACAGAAGTCAGGCTGGCTGCTGGAGGAGGCATGCGAGGGAGGGAGGAGCAGCCGCTCGACTCCCAGCTCAGGCTTTGCCTGGGATAATGTCAGCGTTTGCATTTAACCCCTTTCTGACCTCTGTGTAAAATGGAGGTGCCTGGAAGCAAAGTAGAAATAGTAATGAAACAGTTCATTGCTCAGTTCACAGTAAGCAAGGACATCAGAAACTTTCACTACAGAAACCAGCAGCTACAGTCAGATCAGTCTATTTGATGTTTGAATTAGAGGTTAAGGGCGGAGGAAAAGGAGACTCTCGTTGTTTGTGATAAAACTCATCCTTCTCTCTGGATACTGCTAAGCCATCCCTGGCAGGGATGGACTTTCATCCCTGGCTCAGACTTCTGAAGAACAAATCTTTTTGCATTTTGAATGCACCAGATGGTATGCCTTTACAAAACTGGCCTCCAGGGAAGATACCTCTAAAATCCCTTCCTGCAAGGACTTCACTCTCTCCCGCCTCCCCCCCAAATTACTCAGTCCAGGCTCTGCGTAATGCGGGACAGAAGCATCTGCCTTTCCTTTGGCAATTGCATTGTGTTATGCTATTAAGAAATATGCCCAATCTGCCTTCTTTTCAGCTCAGTATATTGTACTTCTCCTAGATTGATGTGTACCTCAGACCAAATAGTTCTGCATGGCCTAGACTGGGGTAATTGGATTACATTTATGTGTAACCCAGACATTCTCAGGGGTGATTTTCTTTTTCAGACTGCCATTAGAGTCCCAAGGAAACCAAGTACAAAAGCCTAAACTAATCTCACATTAAACGGGGTTTTTTTTTTATCAAGTTGCACAGGGCAGTTGACTTTTAATAGGAATTCCACATCTAAGAGACTAAAAAAAAATCCCCAAACTCCTAACCCAAAGGGAAGGACTTCAAAACATGAGAAATAAGGAAATCTGCATTAATGCCCACACAAGTGCTGGGGCTCACTCTGCTGTGCCCATGGGTGCTGGCAGCTGGTAATTCACACAGTGGCAAAATCCAGGGTAATTGACTCTACTGTAGCAAATAAAACACACTTACAAGAGTCCAAAATCATTATCACAATGGTGTGGAAGTGTCTGAGGCACAGGGAGAAGGCACAGCTTGGAGAAGGTCACTCAGTGAGGCCACAGAGGAGCTGGGATCAGAGCCTGAGTCTCAGACCCTGAAGCCAAGGGCAAATGCATTTATGGCTGGCAAGATATGTTGGAAAGATAAGGTGGCAAGTTACTGGCAAACTTAGTGTTTTAACTTTGCTGTGGCAGTGGAAGAGGAAAAAACCTCAATCTTGAATGTAAAAAACGAAGATACTTGTGACACATTTTGAGTGAAATATTTTGAATGGCTACTGTGGCCAAAGATTCATTCGGATGTGCCTGCAAGGACACACAGGGCACAACCAAAGCTGCCCGGTGAGAAAGTGCAGCAATCACTCCTCATTCCCAACAGAGGGGTGTCCTCACAGCACCTGGATCTGCACCCTGTGGCTGGCCCAGGACCAAGGTGATTTCTTTGAACTCTGTGATTTCCAAACTGTAAATAAGCATTTTGTCCTGTGACGGGATTTTGTTAGTATTTCCCAGGGGAGAAGATATTCTTACTTGAAAATACAATTCAGAAAACACTTTCAAGGCTACTCTGAAGCAGAAGGGAGAGCACTCTTTCACAGACATGAGGGGTATTAACTATTTCCCATTATCTTACTAATTGTCTCATAACATCCCAGCAGCATTTGTTTTTCTTAGTGTAATGCAACTGAATTACATCTGAATGGGGAGTAATTAAACTAGTTAGCTCTTTTTATTTTGTCTCCCTCGAAGACACAGACCTAATTTGGGTTCATCTTGAACGCTGTTGCTATAGTATGAGCTGTACTTGGAGCTGAACAACAGAGGACATGGAGTCGTAGTTTAACCTGCAGGGCAATCTGGGAAAAAAAACCACGGAAGAATCCCAGATAAATGGAATCGGAAAGGTTCCTCTGATTAGATTAGTATCTTTTTCTTCAGGGCACAAGACCTTCAGCAGGGAAACTATGGATTGTGTCTCAGAAATTAGCTAATTTGTAGTTTTTAGCCTGTGCTCGTAGCCTAGACCAGAAGCTGTGGGCAGCTCCAACTCACCACTGCCAGATCACACTGCACAGGCAGCATCAGTGACATCCTGCTGTCTGTGCAGGCAGCATCAGCGACCAGAACTCAGCCTTGGGTTCAAGGTGTTCATTTAAACCAGGTCTCCCAGGCGACTGCAGTGAAAGGTCACTCTGCTCAGCTACTGACCCTGGGAGTGCCCCAGGTGGTGGGAACTGCACTTTTCCTTCCTCTCCCCTCTCACACAGAGGCACATTCTGGGTGGCTCCCCAAGCACCCACGGGACAAATGAGCACTCGATGACTGCGTGTGCTGGCTGAGCTGTCCCACTTACACGCACTGAGTTTTCCTGGTGTGGCTTGGGGCACCCCCAACGCTCTCACAGACCTTTCCTTGTGAGGGCGTGACATCTTTCAGCTTGGATTTCTTTTCCCTCTTAGCACCACCAAGTTTGTCATTCAGTCAATGGTTGATGTCATTTTTATGTTTGGAAAGGAAATTAGTCAGAGCTCAAAGATAAAACAGCAGTGATTTCTGGTACCCCACAGGTACCAGAGAAGTGACATTATTGTGTATTTGTGGGAGTTAAGATGTGTCACCACGGATGTGCCACAACCCCGAGAGCCCCAAAACTAGGCTGTGCCCTCAGTTCTTCCTTCCTTGTGTCCTAGATAGGTTTGCTGTTTATGGGGTGGAAGGAACAGGGGACATGAGAAAATAACTTTTTGGATTTATTTTCTTGACATACTTGAGGCTTCCTTTTCCCAAGTGATGAAATATTTCATGACCAGTCTTTGTGACCAAAAATTAAACTATAAAATTGTTGGTACAAATACCTCTTGTTTGATGAGGAAAAAAAGCCCTGAAACGCCTGTTCTTAAACTTATGAGTGACCTCCCTCCCCACCCCACATCCCCTTCCTTCCTGCTCCCTCCCTATAACTGCCTGGTGACCCCACACTCAGCCCCACTTCAGATAAAAACAGGGAATGGAGAAACACATGATGGAGGACAGGATGAGAACTAAAACACTGAAAAAATAGAAGAAATTACTTCTTTCATCAGGAGATTTTCTACCAAAAAACACAGAGTTTTTTTTGCTGTATTTTTTTTTTGGGGGGGGGGGGGTTTAAGGAACGCCCTNGGGGGGGGGGGGGGGGTTAAGGACAGCCCCTGAGCTCAAGCCTAGAGCTTAAATGGGAATCAAGTAGAGTTGGTTTTAAATCAATCTGTTAAAATCCATTCCAGAATAAGCTGCTCAAATGGGCTGTACAAGTCATGTATAAATGGGAACTAGGAAAATCTAGCACTGGAAGTCGTAGGAAGAAGCTTGTTGGACCATGCATCCCTTATTAAAAAAACAGGATGTAGAAAGTAACTAGCCCAGCAAATCACTTTTGGTTTAAATGTGGTATTTCTAAATTTGCTCCAGACTGAAAAAACCCTGTTAATTTAAAACATTCTTCTTAAAACTGAACAACCAAACAAACTCAGTCTTACATGGTAAAGATACATAGCTTGATATGATTAAAAATATTTTCTGTGAGAAATAGAGCAATGTGACAGTGAACATATCATTGACAAATTTACCTATAGATCTGTATTATGACAAGCATAAAAATCTATCTGCACTACAATACAGCTCTTCATAATAGGTTTTGATAGCTGAATATATGGAAACTGTCATGAATACAAATGGAGGGAAACCTGCTTTCCAGCTATTCTGCAACACAAATCTTTTTATGTGTCACTGAAATAATTTCTGCTGCTTTTTAAAAGAAAAGAAAAAGATACTTGGAATGTACTTCTTTTTCCAGCTACACTGTTTGAAGTTCTCGTCCAATTTTTCTATAGCAAAAGCACAGAGAACCTGAGGGCAGAGTCCCTGAGTGTAAGGACTACAAATTTAGCAAAGTTATTGCTAGTAAACATGTTTATTTTGCAGGGTGTAAAGAACAAAACTTGTTAAATATAATTGTAGTGATGGTGCCATTGGGACAGAACAACTTGAGGTAGGGGCTGGAGGAATTAAATTAAATCCTTTTTACTTTTGATTCTGGGGGAAGAAGGAGGAAAAGAGTTTGCTACTACTGAGCAGTGAGAAAATTGCTGTTTGGTCCATAACTGTGAAGGGCTTAAAAGTCGTTATCCTTTTAGAATCCTAATTGCAAGCAAGTTAAATAATAAATAAGCCTGGCCATATCGTAGGCAAAAATATATGCATACACTTTGGTGTGTGGTGCTGAGGCATGGAAAAAGGGCTTTAAAAAGAAAAATCTTCCCTGGTCCTCCAAAAGAAACAGAGGCAGCTGGACAGCAGGCTAAAAATCTGAAGTTGTAAAAGCTTTAGTTGAACTCAGGATCCTGACTTATGAAAGGAATAAAATCTTTACTATGCTGTGGATGGGCAATTTCCCATAAAGAAGATCTTCTCCTGTCCAGTGCTTTCTGTTAATAACACTTAACTGTGTTTCAGATTATCTTCATCTGTAACCCTTTAGAAGTAATACAGCTTTACGAAGCTGGCACCTCTTTCTCTAACCAGAGAATTAAAAATTCCTCTTAGGCTGGGCTCCAAAGCCAGAGTGCTGACAATATTAGCCCTTCCTCAACCACACTGTGCACACACCTCTGGTCCACAGACTCGGGGCTCTTCTCAGGCAACTGTCCTGCCTGCTGGAGGAAGAGCACGAGAGCCATAAAAAACCCTATTATGGCTGGGATGTAAGAGAGATTTTATGCACATAATACATCCCTGGCTTATAGCGTTTTATAAGCTACAAAGAGGATGCTGTCTTTGAAGCATAAAGTGGTGGACACTTGGCAGTCACTTTTGATCTTACGAGCATCCAAGGGGAAAACAACCTCTATCAAATTGAGTTGGTTGTCAATTTGGCTGGTAAGAAGCTCAAAATTAGCTAAAAATGTGCACTTCCAGCCCAAAAAGCCCAAACCACACCTCCAGCCACATCAAAAGAAACATGACCTGCAGGGGAGGGATCCTGCCCCTCTACTCCACTCCCATGAGACCCCACCTGGAACTCTGGGGCCCCAACACCAGAAGGATGTGTAGCTCTTGGAGTAATTCCAGAGAAACATACAGAAAATAAAAGGATTTTGGTTTTCTTTGTAACCTGGTCTAGTGCAGGGTGTCCCTGCCCATAGCAGGAAGTTGAAAAGAGATTGTTTTTAAGGTCTATTACAACCCAAAACATTCCATGATTTCATGAAATCACAGCCTATATAATCGCATCTTCCACAAATAAACTATGAAATTAAAGGCAGGGGATACTTCAAAGAAATTTCCTGTACTATCTGCAGGTACATACCCACATGCTGCTGTTCAGCCAGCTGGGGAGAAAGAGATTGCAGGTGGGGCAAAAAGGAAGACCAGTCTCCAAAAATTGTTTAGTTACTCATTTTTGGACTCAAATCAAGTGCCATGAGTAAACTGCATGCATTTATCCCATTTAGAGATCTCACATGTTTGTTCATTGCTGATCGACCTAGAACTGTCATATTGGTGGGACACAGAAAGGCAGGGAAAGGAGAGAGAGGTTTCAGCTTAATTTCTTCACATATGGATATCATGGGCTCAGAAAACCTGTACTATTAGCATCAGATGATGGTCTTTTCAAAAGTCAAAAATGTCTGGTTGTGCAGCAAGCATTAAAGTGACACATCACTCACAGAAGTGGCTGTTCCTGTGGAGTGATGTGTGCCTGAATTAAACTGCACGGTTTATTCGCTCTCTTAATTTCATCGCATTCCAAGCAATTCCTTTGCACGTGGAACTGCATATTAGAAATTTTCCAACTCAGGATACTCTGTGATTCCATAAGAATCATCCCCTACACTCCACGTGCCATGGGATGTTTACCCTCTTCCATGTATAAAGTTTAATGCACCAGTGTGTCTGAATGTGCAGTTCTATGAACAAACAAAGCTGCAGGCTGTCCCTGCATTACTCCAAGACACAATCAGACAAAACACACTCACCCAGGAGAGCTGCAGTCAGCCCATTTGGAAATACGACTGCCCATCAATGACAAACCAGGGACTCTCTAAAGCAAATAGTTGGACTATTGCTCAGGCTCAAGATGGAAAAACAAAAGCCTCCCAACAGGTCCATGCTCAAATGAAAGAGAGGAAGTGCTTAAAGCAGAAAAGTCCCATATCTAAAAGAGATAAAAATGAAGACTCTTCAAATGCAGATCAGGGAGAGATGAGGTTTTGTAACACTGCTAAGGGAAAAATACAAATGGGCAGCACTTCAGAGCCTCAGCGCAAGTTATATTAAGGAGTTCTCTTCAGAGAAGCAAAGCCTTTGTCTAGTCTAATCTGCAAATACATAGAAGTTATTTTTCCTCTGAGCAGCTACAAGCTGGTGCAAATAATCCTCTTCATCTTCCAACACCAGCACCAGAGGTGGTTGACAAAGAACATCTACTAGCAGCATTTCTTGCTACTCAAATCCATCTGCCTTTGACAGCTTACTGCAGCTCATTTTCATCCAGTAACCCATGATCAATATCTTAAAAAATGCAACATGTGTTGGAGCTCCTGGTAATCATGAGCTCCTCAAAGATAAATAATTGTTTGTACAATGAAGATTCTTGCATGTGCATTTTCAGGAAATGCAAAACTGAGTTACCTAAAACTTGCTACACAGTTGTCATGGAGCCTCTGGTTCTCAAAAGCAGCTGGGCCACTTTTCTACTGTAAATAAACATTTCTTATCTACTTTCAAAATATTTGGTACTTGTACTTAAAATGTAACCGCTGTTAATAAACATTAGAGAAGATCAACTTTATATGTCAAATTTCCTTCTCACCATTCTTTCTGGCTCTATGGAGTTTTTTTACATTTTAACATAGAAAATATTTGTGCTTGTTTGTACAGTGCATAGAGAGCTAGCTCCTGGTCTCAGATTGGGCTCCAAAACTCTGTTTTGTGATAAATAAACTACCAGTTACATCACTGAAGTACACACATTTATATAACTCAATACTGCTTCTGCTAAGTCAGGAGAGGCTTGCTGATGTCATTGTTCTCAGAAGCTGGTGATTCCAAATGAGTAGCATACAGGTGCTTTGAATTTTTTTTAACTTGTTATTATGGCATAATAGGTTGCTTGCAGATTTAAATTTTATTCATGAATTGTCTGCATGTCTGCAAAATGCAGAAGATTTATTCTAGCTTGTCTTTTTACAACTGGTTTGAGGATGAAATGCAACTTTGCCATAAAGTTCACCAGCTGCAGAATTTTTCTTCTGTCCCATAATATTCCTTAGATGAGGTTCAAGTGCTTTAGCAGGGAAGCTTCAGAGCAGATTCTTTTTTATTTTCTCCCAGCTTTTAAGTGGTTCATGTTCCTCACTGGGTACCTACACAGAACTTGCAAATACTAATGAGAGCTCTGTGTGTCTTCCTGTGGGAAGGCAGACCTAATACTGAAACTCTGCTCTGCTCACGTCAACAGTTTCATTTCTTTTGACTAGAGGTGTCTATGATTTAGTTATTAATCCCAAAATAGAATTTTTATACTGAAGTGGTAGTTAATCTAAAATGGTGCCACTACATTTAAAATAATAATATTGTGTTTAAGAGTCTCATAGATTCTTTTCCTCCACACACAATTTTGTATGCCTTTAGGGACAAGTACCAAGCATGAGGAATTAAAGTGCTCCCAGCCCAAAGAAGATTCCAATTACACCTTAAATTATGTAAACCTAGTAAATAACTTTTAACCAGGTTAAAGGTGTTTCTGTCCAACAGCCGGCTTATTAAAGTTTAAAGAAGGGACAACAAGGAACAAGCCTGAAAAATCTCTGCACCCTCACAGCTCCTGGACACCTGTGACTGCAGCCAGAGTCAGTTCACTTTTCTGCCTGTCCTTCCACACCCTGAGGACGGGTGGTTGGAGAGAAAAGAAGATGCAATTTTCGCAAGGACGGACCTAGAAAGAGCAACTTAACCTGTTTGGCATTACTAACAACACAGCCTCTACTGTGAAGGCAAGTGGAGAATAAATTCTCATTAGCCCAACATAACAGGCAAGGCTAATGCATACAACTCACTTTATGATGATCTGCTGGAGAATAACTGTCAGCCAAAGCACCCTGATCCACCTGGTGTCACAATAAAGCAAAGTGGCTTCACCCGCATCAAATTTTATATGAAAAACTGTTTTGTTTTGCTCAAGCTATCAATTTCTAATTTAATTATGCTGAATATTGAATTCTACTTGTGTAAACACAAACTGTCAATACATTATTTCATGCCTAAGGATTTTAGGTCCTTTCCTGTAAGACGATGCATCACAGTTTATTGAATATCTATAGCATTGACCAATTTTTCTTCTTTGCCTGTATACCAGAATTACTTAGTGTAAAATACTTATTTTAAAACTCAGATGATGGCAAAGATATGTCCCCAATGTTATTTCAAGGATACACTTAAAAAGCCCCCAAACTTTTAGCAATAAATAAGTTGCATGTTCATAGGATAGAAAGCAGAATAATTACTCAACTGCTTTAAATAAATTGTGGTACCCTAGTGCTAATCAGCTTTAGTAACCTCAAAAAAAAAGGAAGTGAATGTACATTCATTTGTATTCATTAACTAGGCAGGTTTTCTATTTTAGGAAAGCAGAGGGGTTATCATGAGACTTTTGTTTCTATTCCTCCCATGGAACATCAGTCCTTGGATCAAAAGCATGATGTTTCATTTTAAACAGCTTTTTCATGCCTCAGAATTTTCTCCTCAAAACCACATTGAGTAAAAATGATCAGAACCATCAATACATTAAAATAGTAGGAAAATTAAATAAAGAAGATTTGAACCCTGGGGACACTTGGCTTTCTCAGTGTTGCTTCAAGGGATAGAGAATTTGAAAATCGTGATCCAAAGATGGCAATTATTCCTGACCTGAAATGACTTGAAAGCAGAGTTCAGTAGAGTTCAGTCAGCAAGATTTTTGTCACCTAAAGTCTGAAATGCTTTTAGCCCTACTGAATTCAGTGTGATGAACTCCAGTGAACACTGACAAGTATGGTGTTTGCCCCCTCTCCAGACTCTTGGGGCTTTTGCTGGACAGGTCTTTTCCCAAAATGTGCCTGATTCTGCTTAAAGACTAACAAGCCAGAAAAGCCAAAAACCCACCCTGCTGCTCAGTGACAGCAACGTGCCCCGAGATGTGGCGAGTGAACTGGTGAGAATGGCTACTCCTCATCAGTCAATACTCCCATGTGAATCTTTGTAATTCACATGGGAGTATTGTTTGAATCTTTGTTTGAAATGTTTGTATACACACATCTATGGGTGTCTATAGACACAGACCATTTCAACATTCCCTGGTGTCAAAAAGTCACATTTTGTGGCCACATGAGAACTCTGAGGGAAGCAGAGATAGTGTAACTCTCATCTGGCTGCTTCCTTTCAGCTGACTCCAGGTACTGGGCCTTGCATGCCAAGGTCAAATACCACGTGTATACACTTCAACTGATATTTACTAATCAGTGTCAATCAGAGAGTAAAATATTCCTTCAATGCAAGAGGAAAACCCAGGTCATCTTGGCTTCTCTTGAGCTGTTCAGTGCAGCTGACCATCTGCTTTCTTCTGCAGGACAGGCTAGTGGGCAGGAAAGGCAAGGAGCACACCATAAATTCACTTTCAGAGTGAGAAAAAAGAACTTTCCCAATGACTGCTTTGGGTTCTAAGGCAAACAGAATGAGGAAATGAAGCCTCATGAGACATCACAGAAAAATACATATTTTCTTCTTGTCTTTGTGGTTCTTAATTTGGGGGGTGGAGGGGTGTTTTGTTTTGGTTTGCTCGTTTAGTTTAATTTGGTTTGTTTTTTGGGGTTTTTTTTGTCATTTTTAAGTCAGTTCTTCATTAGAATGTAGCAGAGCATCCTGCTTTTGATGAAGCACAGTGGCCAAGGGGTGAGGCTATCAGTTTCAAGCAATATAAGACAATTCAAGTGAGAAGTGACATATCTGAAAGACAGAAAATAAAATGCAGAGCTTTATTACCAAGAAGGTGAACCAGAAAATAGCATACAAAGATATACAGGCAATTCAGTAGTAAGGAGAGAGGGAAATTCACCTAAGCACTGCCATGAACAGGAGTCCCAGCCAGGGCTCAGACTACATAATGAGAAGGACTATTCCCTAAGACTACTTGGACCAACATCAAATACCTTTACTTTTCACTGATGCCTATTAAATTGAATTAATGCAGTGGAGCTGTCTCATGCCCCAAGAGGCCCCTGGCACAAGTGCCAGCTCCAAGAGCAGAGCATTCCTGTCTGATTTCCATTGCCAACCAGAAACATCAGCGTTCCATGGAAGGCTTGCAGGAGCCCGCTGCAGCTGCCTGACACTGTCCGTGCAGTGTGGGCAACCTGCCTTCCCCCTGACACCTTAACAAATTCGGGAGCAATTCGTCACCTTGATTGTTAAAGACTGAAACCAAAGCAACCGTAATCAATTACAGTGTTCAAGGCCCAGGAGGAAATTTAAAAACGAGCTCTCAAGGTCAGGGATCCAGTGGAAATAGATCCTTGCTGACAAGAGGCAGAGCTTGCCTGAGCTGATGGCTACATCTGCAGGACAACTGCACCACGTGCATTTTCAGCATGTTGGAGCAGCAAACAGGAACACATGGAGCTCATTGGCAGCACACAGAAGGGTTAATCTTACATTCCATGGCAGAACTTAACCCAGATAAGGTCTATGAAATGGAGTCTGAAGGGAAAAGAAATCAATTCTGGTTCCCGTGGGTAGGATTTCACCACTTGATTAGAGAAAGAAATGAATCTTTAAAGCATACTTACAGGAAAGGTATTTTCCATTTGCATGAAAGATGGGGATGGTTGCATCCCAAGTTAATGAAATCAAGTCTTCTGTGCCTGTTTGAGGATTTCATCCATTTGAATTATGCAAATATCAAATATAGCTTCATTGTATAAAACTTCAAAATGAGAATGCTATCCACACATATCCACGGGGGCCAAAATTATATCCCCACTTCCCAAACTTAACGTTGTTTCACTGAAGGCCAGAAAGAGGTTATGAGTTTGTCCTACAGCATTGTGTTCCAGCTGTGACAGTCAATTTAGAGGACTTTCCTGCCTGTCAGCAAATAAACATTAAGTCATTTTAAATTTCACCTCCATTTGATAAGGTTAAAGCAATTCTCTCTTGGAGATAGGGGCTCAGAGGCAGGGTTTTGAACAGTAGTCATCAGGCACAGGGAGGCTGACAGCCACGTGGGCTTGGAGGAGGGCACCAGGGCAGCCTGGCAGAGTGCATCTGGGCAGCAAGAGGAGGAGCAGCACAGGGATATCTTACCCTTGATTCAGAGACCAAAACATGCAGGAAATGGTTCCTCCACCTACAGGCAGACATCTGGACATGCACAAAGGGGGACTTGTGTGGTCCCAGGCCACCTTTCTCAAAGTTTCCTTTTGGCAGAAGGTATTTGGAAGGTATCTGAAAATGTTCAGCTTGCTTAAGTTTGCTGGACCTTGCAAGTTCTGCAGTCTCCCAAAGGAGGATGCAGAGTCACACAGGCCACACCAAGGAGCACCAAACATGACTTTTTCATCCCAGCCTTTTCCTTCTGAACCAGTGGAGTCATTAGCTTTATTGCCAGAGACATGTCTCCACTCCCAGCACAGGCAACCACACCCCAGACTTGCAGAGATGATCACATTCTGTACCCCAGAAACTGAGTGAGTTCAGTCCTAGTCTCCGCTTGGAAAACTGTCCCTGAACATGTCCCTCTCATGATTAGAAATTTTCTCATTTCTTTCTGTTCTCATTCATGGCCCCTATAGACCTATTAGCTCTTGTGCCAATGCTCTCATTTAGATCAATGCAGAGAACATGGCAGTATTTTGTAATATCAGAGTGTTTGCACGGTAGGACAATGTTTCCTAAATTGTCAGTATGTTCCTAGTAATAGAAAAGAATGCATTCAAATGCTGGCTTGGACCAGGAGACAACTAGAAAGGGGACGTTTGAATTCCAAGACAGTATCAAAAAGCTTTTTAGAATTCAGTAGACGTGTATATGAGCAGGAGGTAGGAAAAGGGAATCGAGCCAATGGAAAGCTCCAGTCTCCAGACATTAACTTTTAACAATGAGTTCCCAAGGCTGCCTCCAAGTACACCGGGGGGGAAATTTCCTAAGAAAGGGCACAAGGAAAGAAGAGGGATACAGTCACAAACCTCCACAGGCACAGAGACTGCTCCAGCTGAGGGGTGATGGCCCTTTGTGCCCACCAGACCAGCAGGCAGCAGTTTCAGAAGAACTTTCTCATTTTGCTCTTCCACTGCTGTTTTCGATTGTTTGTTTTTTTTAATAGCAAATCTATAGTCAGCATGGATTTAAAGCCCTTTAAATCTGGACTTAATCAAGGGTACTACAACTTTCAGACACAGTTCTCCAAGCTGAAGGCATGCAGGCTGGAGGGAACATTCTTGCTCTGCAACTGTAGGCAATTGCAAACTGCTTGACATAACCTGACTTAAACAGGCTGGGCTCCTTGGGCAGTGTCTGAACATGCTCTGCAGGAGTGCCAGGCTTAACTCACTGCACAGTGAGATCAGACTGACTGTGCCCAGAGTCTCTGCACACGGCTGTTTCTGAACCCTTTTTGCAAGGTTTTCAAGCCAGGGTACAAACCAGATCTTCCTCTTTCCTTGGCACTCACTGCCCCACTGTACTTACAGATAACTCAAAGCCAGCTCTATTCTTCTGTTTGCTACATTAAACAATGCAACCTCTTTTTAGCTTCTGTTGAAGATCTGTATCCCCATTCTCCAGTCACCTTAGTAGCTTTTATCCTCCAACCTCAATATGGGTAGTTACACACTGCATTTTTTTCAAAAGTTCAAGTTTAAAAACGAATATATTCTAAACCATTAAACTTCAGTAGCTAAGTTACTCCTCTAGAATCGCCATCCAAGATTTCAAAAGTTTGTGTGTGTCTGAAAATGCCAATACATGCTTTTATACATTTTGGCAGAAGTTGATATCATCATTACTAGCACTAAGGCTTAGGTATTTTGGCTTTCAAGACAAAACAATCCCTTAAATACCATCTTCTGAACACCTGTGACACAACCCATTTCACCCATTTTAGACAAGCATTTCTTTCAAGCAATCAGAAAGGTCTGTTGAGTAAACCTGTGACAGAAATCCAGAAGGCTTTTAGCAATTTCACTGTCTGAAGGACAAGGGCAAGCATGAGCGTTCTTGCTTTTGACTTCTGTTTGACCTTCACCACAAAATGCTGGCTCTTATCTAATGGTTAAAACCTGACATGGTATAAGTTGTGTTCATAAGAAAGACTGTTTAAATATCTGTGTACTCTGTTGCTGACATACTGCAATCTTTAGCTACCTTAAAAGTTTTATTCTGATTTTTGGTTCAGCCTTACCAGATTCAAGATCTCTCTACTATAGATATCTTTAAGCATTACTAAGAGATTCAGCTGGTGAGGACCTTCATCCACAGTGTCTTTACAGGACAAATGTCAGCTTTATTTTCAAACTCAGGGAGCTCAAAAGTTGTCTTTATTGGAGAGGAAGACAACGTGAGGCACAGGAATTAAAAAATCAGCAAGTACTAGGGCTGAACAAAAGAGATACATTTTGGTGTACATACAACACAGGTAAGTAACACACACAGAAATGAACACCATTTTTTTTCTTGAGAAGTTTACATTTTAGGGGCAGAAAGGTGTTGGGAAAAATAACCAAGATTTGAGGGAGAGCATTTCAATCTCTTTTTTTCTCTTGTATACTCAAAATTTTTGTTCTACCATCTTAAAAAGCTCACGTTCCTGTTCCTGGCTGAAGGAAGACAGGTTACATGACTGGTTTTGCACGCACAGAAAGTTTCGTATTGAAAGCAGACATACTGGGACAGACCTAAGACTCATCTGCCCATGAATTTCTCTCTAGACATCTGCAGGAGAAGGAACAAGGGATTTTCCTGTTCTATTCACACCAAGGTCTTGGCAGCCAGCAGTATCAGGAGATTCTAGAGTGGAGATTATATCTTGGTCTTGACAGCATTATCCTTCAAGGTTACATTTAACTTCTTTAGGAGCTCATTTTTACATCTGGCCTCCACAACAGCAAGTTTCACAATTTAAATTTTGTGCCTTAAGGTAAAAGGTCTATAATAATTGCAGTTACAGCAGTCTAATGGAAGGCATACGTATATACTGAACTCCAGAGATTTGGTTATGAAGGAGCAATCAAGAAAGTCTTCTAATATTTCTTCAAATCAAAATCACCTTCAGACATACCATGAAAACAAAAGCCTGGCCATAAGGTGGCTGCTCATTTAGCTGTGTAAGACAATCATTACACTGAACAAAAAGCAAGCTGGCAATAATATATGGAGGAGCAAATCAAGGTGGACGTGCAGAAATGCTGCATGAGCAGGGACAAAATATTTACACTATCCTCTGAAAAGGGATGAGCTCTTTTGCGAAGTTCAGCTGGAGATTGGAGCAGATGTTACCTAATCAAACATGGGAAAAGAAAGCCATTTACACTGAGGACAAGGATGGATGGCTAAGAAATGTTATCTTCTCTAATGCACCCCTGTTGTTTTTATACTGATGATTAAAGTTTAGTTTCCTGGTAATTGTTACACATGTGCCCCTGTTTGCAGGTGGTTGTCACACACTTTCTGAGTGCTCACAGAACTCTCCCTGCATGCTTCTATAACAACACACACCTGCTGATCCCCAACTCTAACCTCATATCTGCATTTCAACTTAAATTCCTTACTCTAAAAATTGGTAAGAACCAAAATGCTGCGTGCTTTTAACAGGGAATTAATACAACAATGAGAAACTTACAGACAGCTTCAGAGGAAACATGGGAAAGTTAGCTCATCACAGTACCAGACTTCTTTCTCAGTTTCACCTTTCCCTGTAAGTCACAATTCAGAAAATTAAAAGGTTCTTGGCAGACTCATTTAATCCATAATATTCTGACCTTGATATTACTCATCCATGAATAGCAGAGATCAGAAGGATAACTGCTTTCTCACCTAAGCAGTACAAGTGTGCTTATGATGCCCTCAAAACAGGCTGAAAAACTGCAGCACATTGTGCCAAATAGAATTTAAAATCTTCACTGTTTATCTTCAGTGGTTTAGGAACTCATCTGCTACAATGAAAGGGAAGAATTCTTTAAGATATTGGTCAGCTCTCAGCTTCTTACACAAATGTTGCGTCCAGTAAACCAGTAAGTTATGTAGGATAATCACAGAATTATATAATGGTTTGGGTTAGAAGGGACCATAAAGCTCATCTTGCTTCAATCCCCTGCCATGGACAGGGACACATTCTGTCAGACCAGGCTGCTCCAAGCCCCATCTAACCTGGCCTTGGACACTCGTCCAAGTCCCTTTGGAAGGAACCCTGTCCTTCAGGTGTGTCAACCACACCGCTCAGCTTGGTGTCATCTGCAGATGTGCTGAGGGTGCACTCGACCCCTCTGTGTCATTAATTAAGATAATAAATAACAAAATTGAAAGCTTTACTATCAAATGCACAGATATTAAAGTTCTTCCCCATTAAAATTCACAGGCTTGCAATTACTGTTAAAAGATAATGGCCCCAACATCAGATAGGAAAACAATAGATTTAATTACAGGAAATGTGGGATAATTTGAATATGAAACAACAGAGGATTAGGTAATGAATTTAGCTTTCACAGGTGAAGATTCCAATAAATTATCTGTGAACTTCCCACAAATGACTCCTACCTACTGAAACTGTGGAGTTGTAAGATCTACATTTGAGATGGCATCTTGCTCAGAAGAAAGAGCAAGAAAACAGAGAAACTGGGAAATTAATGCTTAAGACAATAATCTCTTGACCAAAGAATAAGGGCAATAGACCAAAATTGATGGGACAGGGTTCCCTAATGCTGTGCTTGCCTGAGGACCATCTCCCTCAATCCACTTCATACCTGTAACATCTGTGTTTCTCCACTTTGAGAGAAATAAATCTTCCTGCTTTCTTATCCACTCTGAAGAAAAAGACATTTTCCAAGGCTTCTACTTGTAAGAAAACATGTCTTGGGGAGGGTTTGCCATGGTACAAAGAGTATTTTTCAGAAGCTGGTGTGACACAGCCTGTCCTCAACTCCAAAGGCAGCCATCCCCTGCCAGTTTCTTGGCTCATGTTGCCACAGTGAGGGATATTGCCTCCACTTCCCTAATTCCTTCTCTTAGCATTTACCTGGGAGTGCCAAAAGAATCAAGGGCCACTAGGTTTATGAACTACAGCTTGTAAGAGAGAAAAAGAGAGAGATTAAGTTTAAGACCAACTTGGTTTAATGGTCCTTAATGAGGCTTAAAGACTTTGGGCAGCTCTAAGGAAAGGGCAGAAGTACTTCAGGAACCTCAGCTGCGCACTTATTCTCTGGGCACCACAGATGCTGAAGCATAAAGAATCAAAACCTCTAAGTCCCTACAGACCAGGTGAAATCCCAGCTTCCATGTAGGCATCAGGTGAAAGACGGAGGCGTGGCCACAACTTTAACAAAGCACCAGTAAAGCACTCATTGTCCTCGTGGGCTTCTCATGGAAAAACAGCACTCAGGTGTCCCCAGATACCCTATCTGCCCAGGCATCCCATATGAGGAATTATGTGAATTACTTTAGTGTTGAATCTGGTCCTCTGACTACTGTATTAGCAGGGTGAGATTGTTTTCAAAGCTTCAGACTTTTCATGCTGATGCAATTTTTAAGTACTTGAATGCAAAGTGTAATCACACATTGATTTTTCCATTAAAACTACAAAAATCTTAAATACCTTGGGGGTGCTGGCCTCAATTAGTCCCTATTCTTCGATTCTATTTCTCTTGGTGCTGTTTTGTCATCCCTCAGTGTAGGAGGAAAGGAAGACTGTCCACCTATGCCGAAAGCACAATCTTCTGGACATGAGTCCAGCTAAAAGCAGGAGTAGATAAATTGCTTTCTGTACAATAGGGAGGAAAATTATGCTGGGCTCTCCCTATGTTCCTTTTTAAATTGCTGTGTGGGAAACCTGAACATACAGATGTCTGGATTTTGGAAGTTTGCCTTGAGTCTGTTTTACTGTGGGTTTGTTTTGTTTTTTTTAACTGACAGAAGTTCCCCCTCTCCTCAGAGGAGATTATTTGTACACAATTGCCTGAGAAGCCATCATCCCTCAATGCAGCCTTTCCATTGTCACCTGTTGAATAGCTGAGCTTCAGTTTTGTGCTACCAGCATTCAACAGCACTTATTGGTTTTGCTGTTGACACTGGGTTAATGCTTTTTCAGAGAAGAGCAGGACAAATTTTACCAAACACCAGCAGGAAAATAATTTGGTTTTATCACTTTTCCAAGAAGCAAGACCTAAAAGAAAAACCTCACTAGTTACAGAGGGTGGATGCCCCATACAGCTGAGTGGCCAGGCCTTGGTCTGTTGGTCTAAGTGTTTCATGTTCCCTCAGCCCCTGCCACCCCTTTCAGTGCACTGAGTCTCCTACTTTTCTGGTGGAATTCAAAGCCCTGCTCAGGAAAACATATGGGTGGAATCACCATAAAAACACAGAGAGATTAAAATCAAACCCAGCCTACAGTGTACTCATCTTCAGACACGTCTGCAGCAAAGTGCCTGAAGAAAGGCAGCTTGATGGAATGATTAAAGAAATGAACCAAGAGGAGTCAATGCAGCTGAGTTTAAAGAACATCAGCTGGAGCTGTGTTCTGGAATCTCATAAATTAGGTTATTCTTTTCATTTTTGTTCCATCTCTAACATTTACCTTTTTCAGTAGGGAGAAAACCCAGCCAAATTCCAGCCTATGAAGAAGCATCTAATTTTCCTCTAACAGAAGTCCTACTATTGTCAAATTACACTGTGCCTGAGTCATATCTAGATGACAACCATGTATTTTTCACAACTACTTGAAGTACTCTGAAGTAATTTGCCTCCTGAAATTTGCCAAGTGCCTTACAAAATACACTTCTTTAGTGATCTTTGGAGAGGCTATTCCTACACACAGTACCTTTATTCTGAGCAGAGCATTAAACAGCAGCAGTATATGGGAAGAAAATGGTGCTACATCTTAAGTTCTAAGAGATCTTTTGAAGTTCTGAGTCAAGGTTTTATCTAGATTCATCTTATGGCCTGGTTCAGCTGTTCATGGTGTTTACAGAGGCTTTGGTGCTGTTATAGAGTAGCCTGGCATTGTTTCAACAGCAGACACCAAAAAAGTGGCTTGGCCTTGGTCAGGTCTGACTTCCTCCTGCCTAGTTTTTCCAGCCCTTCCCTTCTGCCTTCTGTTCTGCCCATTTTCTTTTTTTTTTTTTTTTACTTAGAGACAGGGATTCTCTTTCATTCCATGGCACTCACCAGAGTCTCAGTAATGCCTCTGGCTACTCTTGCTCTTGTGGTAAAGCAGACCACACCTGAAGCTGTCTGTACCACACCACATCACAGGAAACTACCACTGCCACTGCCTTCAGGTTGACACTCAGTGTATTTGACAGACTTAAGTGTTACACCACATAGAAAGAAATTAAAAACCATCACTACAACTGCCTTTCTCAGATGGAGACACTGCTGTAGGTTATAACAAATTCCCTTGCCTGCTTATTATAAGAATTGTAGGATATCTGCTGTCCAGGCAAAATTCATCCTATATCAGATGGTCCCAAAGCAGAAAAGTTGCAGTTCTGTAGAGGTGGGAAAGAGAGAGCAGTGAAAAATTTCCTGCCTCACATGTTTTCAGACATATCACAGCTTCTGCAGACATACTACAGACCCAGTTTCTGCAGTGGTGTCACCCCATCCAGAGCCCCTCCTGCAAGCATCAATACCACCTGTGGCAAGCAATCTTTCAACATTTGCAACTAATTTTCATTAATGTTCTTGAGTGCCACACAACAACATGACACTAAAAAAAGCATTAGTTCCTCCCCGTGTCATCCTCTACTTAGCTTTTTCTCATAGTCAGATTTATGATTTTAATCTCCATTTTATAGAACTTATCACTTTTAACAACCAGAAGAAAATGCTAAATTGTTTTTATTGCTGTTAGATGTACAAAGACACGATGTTATATACTGTCATTTACATTTCACATTAAAAGTGAAATATGCTGTGAATGTGCAAGTATTGGTTTTAATTTAACCCATCTATTAAATGAAAAACAAAGAGGACTTCTAAATCACAGTATTTAAATTCAGATATTTGTAAACAATTTATATTTCATTTCTTCTGGGCTAAAACTGCCCTAAAGCATCACTCTTATGAAATCTCCAAATTAAATTGCTTTGCATTGTTCTTAGAAATGCAAGCCGGAGTTTCTTCCTCCTTGGTTTATTAACTTATTTCCCAAGCCAAGTAAATTAGCAAGACTTGTATTAAGAGTCTTGCCACTGAAATAATTTTGGGGATTTCACACAAGCATCTCCTGCCTCCAGAAAGCTGAGAGTACAGTGGAAGTGTCAGATACACTGGGTGGCAAATTCCCTTATCATAAAGGGCAAACCAGTTGCTTTCATTTATTCAGCACTTTTGCAAGCAGCACTGCATCTGCCTATTCTATGTTACAGTACCAGGAAGAATAATCAAGAAGGGGAGAAAAATTCATGGCAATTTACCTTCCCCTCTCAACCTAGCCAGGATTTGGATCTCAGGCTTTGCTTTAGTGTAGCTGTGGCAATGTACAAGGGGAGGGAGATCTGCACATACCTAAGGATCCCCCAAGCAGCACTTCAAGAGCAGATCTCTTTTTCTGCTTTGTGCAGCAGGTGTATTTAGCTCCTGAGCCTCTACCCCAGAGAGCTGTACTGCCACTGGAGTGAGGGACAGAGAGCCCTTTCAACAAACCACAGATGGGGCCTCTTGACACCTTGTGAGAGGAGAGGATTTCTTCATTTCATGGCAGCTTCATGGCCTGACACTGACAATGGCAAAAGCAGGACTGGATGAGGAAGCAGAGAATCCTCAGGAAAAAAAAAAAAAAAATTAAAAGAGAGGGAAAAAAGTAATACAAAATCTAATGGACCTAAAGTTGTAGAAGTGGATAGACCCAAGAATTTCAAGTCCCTCTCTACCATACCTGTCAGAGCACCAAAAAGCAACACAGAAATACTGGGTCTACTGTGCATTCCTGCTCTAGATGGTTCATTTATTATATCCAACATCATAATAAGCAACCCAACAAAACAGGAACTAACAGTAATGCAGCCAGGGCATGATTAAGGGTGTCTATAAGACTATCAACAAACGTGGAGACTGCATGGATCACTGCCCAGAAAGATTCCAAGCTGGTGAAATGACAGCTTGATTAGTTCTTTGTCTGACAAATGCGGCAAGAGAGATCAGAATCAAACATAATTTCAGGGTTACAGGCCTTCAAATAAAACCAGAGGAAAAAAAAATTCAAAGAGGGCAACTGGAATTTCTGAGACCAAACCAGCTCTGCAGTCCAGCTTCCTTAATGCTCAAAAGCAACACAGCCACAACTGCTGAGGCTAAGAACTCTCCAAGGAGCATCCTGAATTAACAGGCAAATGCCTTTAGAGAGAGACAAACTTGAGGTCTTGCAACACAGTCTCCCCTCCCATCATCAGCCTTACTAAAGACACTCGTATTTGTAATTTAGTGGGAAAATGTCCAAGCAGAGCTATTTTATATCCAGGCAACTGTTGCCTATTGCTACCCCAAAGGTCAAGCTTCAACAGCCTGTCACTCATATTGCTGTATGTAGGCATGCAATAAAGTCCAACAGAAATAGCAGACAGTAAATAGATTTTTCCTTCTTTTTCCCTCCCACCTGTTCTAATGACAAAAAGAACCAAAAACATACAGAAACATCAGGCTTCTTAAAATGTATCATCGCAACCAAAAGTATTATCCCTCATTTTGTACCACTTTCAAACCCTTTGGGAGAGCTTGGTGAGATAAAAACAGAGGATTCTGGGCTTTGTTCCCAAGTGAAAATGGGGTAGGGGAGGGAGGGGAGGCAGAGTGGGACATGGTTCTTACCCAGGAATAAAGTGATCTGTCTCCTGGAGCTCTTGCCCTCTGAACTTTCACTTTTCCTTAGGTACTTCTCCTGGTGCCTTAGTCCAACCTTCACTGCCACAGTCCCTTCCTTGTGGATCATCAAGGCTTTCATCATGCTGTGGCACATGAAGGTGACAGATCCCAGCACGATGATGTACACAGCAAAGGCGCTGAAGACGCTGGCTTGAAACAGAGACCACTTGGAGGAGAGGTTGGTGCAGATGGTCATGTTGTGCTTCAGCTCAGAAATGTAGTGCCTGGGAGTAGGTTTGACACAGGAACTCTGATAGCCCTCGACAATCTCCAGGGGATATTCCATGCCCATGGCAAAGAGCAGGGGCAGAGCCACTATGACAGACGTGCCCCAGACAAAGGCAATGAGCAGCTTCACCGTGCGGGGCCCAGACACAGCCTTGAACTTGAAGGGGTGGCAGATGGCCACGTACCTCTCAAAGCTGAGCGTGGCCACGTGCAGCACGGTGGCATAGCTGCAGGCTTCGAAGAGGAAGCGGTAGAGCTTGCAGGCAATGTTGCCATTGGGGGTGGAAAAGGGGCTCCAGATGGCACTGTAGAATTCCACGGGCATGCCCAGCAGGATGACCAGCAGGTCAGAACAGGCCAGGCTCACCATGTGGTCAGTGACCTCCTTCTGCAGGTAGCCTTTCCTCTGCAGGATCCTGGTGACTTTGATGGTGATGCTGTTGCCCAAGAGGCCCGCAACAAAGATGCAGACATAGATTAAGGCCAAGGTGATCTTGACCCACAGAGCCACCTCAAACTCCGGGATGTGGCTGTGGTCAATGAGATGAGAACAGTCTGAAGTGGGTGTCTCTCCTGCCATGAGCAGTCCCAGGGGGGAGGAGGTGCTCCCCTACCCTCTTCAACTTTCAAGTTCACAGCAAACAGATCCTTCCTCGCTTTGCCTCTCTCCCCGAGCCACACATGTCTGAGCAGTCAGGTATGAGTGTGTCTCAACCAGCCACACCTGCGGGGTTTGCTGGTTTGTGAGCAACAGCCTCTGAGTCAGTAAGTTAAACAGGAAAGCGTTTCAGCTCTTACCTTTCTTTAGAGCAAACACCACTTGCTCTTTTTGGGTTTTTCTCCTCCTTTCTCTCACAGAGGGTGAAGCTCCTGTTCTCCAGCCCTTCACGGTGTGAACTGCTCTGCTTTCCACGCTTGCTTGTTCCCCAGCAAGCAAAGCAGCTTTTGGTCCTGGCCCCAGCAGAAGGAAGTCAGAGTCTGTGTGGTTATACTACTCTGTTAACCATTAACCAAAATCTTGGCTATCCTTAGTCACTGGCAGCACAGCAGGTTTCGAGAGAGGGGGAAAAAAAAAAAAATAAAGCAAGCCCCTCATATCAGAAATTCACTTCCTGTCAGAGGAAGAGGTGTTTCTCCTAAAGCCGTGGTTTGGTTGTCAGGCTGAATGTGTGAAAGGCACTGAAAAGAAAGTATTTCCTCATGAGTTTAACATTCCCTGGGCTTCAGATTTCACTACTGTAAGTGCTACTGCCCACATGATTCACTGCTTCACATTTC
This sequence comes from Tichodroma muraria, assembly GCA_013390105.1. Lineage (NCBI taxonomy): Eukaryota > Metazoa > Chordata > Aves > Passeriformes > Sittidae > Tichodroma > Tichodroma muraria. Next base: position 40,433 of record WAAG01032202.1, on the reverse strand, counting down.
CTTTAATGAAGACCTCAGCATCTGCAGCGCTGGTTACAGAGCCTGTGCAGACACAAACTGATTTACATCAACAGGAGGTTCTGGTTTTCGGATGCTGCTAATGAACCGGTAGCTTCTTAAAATATCTGGTTAGACTCTAAAGAGGCTTCTTGGAAGTTATAAAATAAGATGAGCTCTAGATTTAAACACATGGATTGTTTCCCTTCAAATTTCCATCTTCTCATGTTAGATAACAGAAATAACGAAGTCAGTAATCCCAGTCATGCCAGTGCTTTCAAATAATCTGGAGTAGCAGGGATGCAAATGTTCTTCCCCCTCTGGTGTCTCACCCCAGGGGGAAGGAATTTAATGCAGTCTTTAGTTTTAGTTTCAAACCACAGCACTGAAGGCTCCCAAGGTAACCCCTGGAAACATTTAATTAGAGGTTGTGTATATGGATTAGGAAACCTTTAAATTACAATGCAAAACGGCAGTACAGCTTTTGCAGCTGTAATAAAGAGAGGCCCAGTACAGTGATCTGCTCCAATACCAAATCTAAGAACAGTGGGTTCGCAAAGTGATTTTTATTAACTAGACAAGCTCATGTGACACTTGCAGCTCATGATAAAAGAGAAACATTAGGAAGTTGTTATTAAGCAGTCTCCTCACATTCAGTGGTTATCACCGTACCTCAGCAGCCCAAGTGCACAATGAGCAAAAGATGCCCCAAACAGGATAATCAGCACCTGTTTCTGTGCATTACTTATGCACTTCTGTTTCAGAAAAATCACCTCAAACCTTGCAGAACTTCAAGCTGTGTAGTCCCAGTCATCCTTCCTTATGTTTGATAATTCACATTCGTTCTGCTCAGACAAGTTTTCTATTATTACCCCATTTCTTTCACTTAATTTTACTTTATAAAAGTGTGAACAAAGATTACATATGCATGACTGAATTGTGGAAATGAAGCTAATTAAAATTTGCTGCTTACCATCAAAAGGGAAAAGGGAGAGAGAGAGAGCAAAAGAAAAGGCCCGATAGGATTAGATCTCCCCCTTTTTTTCCACACCAATTTTAAAATGCAGAACACAATTTGACGTTTTCAATATTATCTTTAGAACATATAAAGTTTATTAAGTTTCTAATAAAGAGCTGGTGCCACAAAGGGGATAGGAAGGAAAGAGACAATTGTGGACAATCATAGATGGAGACCATTAAAAATAAAAAAAAAATCCTCCATGGGTTACTGGGCTAGATAAACCAGGAGTGAGTATTCCAGAGTAAAATGCCTATCGTGCGTGATTATAGAAAGATGTCTCTTCCTGGAGAGAGATATTTCTCCACAACTAAATGTGCTGAATGCCTCTTTGTGGCATGGAGGTTGAGAGATCAAAATCTTTACCCCGGTGGATGTGATACCAGTTTATAAATTTAGGATTTTTGTAGCAGTCCCACCTTAGGTATTTCATTAAGTTTTCCTTGATATTTTGTAGCTGTGAATACCATGAGTTAACTTCTGTGTTGTTGCCTTTCCCATAGAAGTTTTGAAAGTGAATGTGGCCTGTGCAGTTGTACCTGGGAGAACGCTCCAGGGAATCTCTCCTGACCCGATTTGTTGCAATTGCACACCAGGACTTCAGCTGCCAGCACCGAGGAGGAGACAAGAGCATTAAGGCCAGAAACCACTGTATTTCTTTCTAAAATCAGCACCCATGGATGCTGCACACTGCCAATCACTTGTCAGCCCCTTGGTGAGAAAGCTGAGCATCCTGGGGGTGCAGATCCCACGGGTTCGGGGTGCAGCTGGCTCGGTGTGCCACTCACTCAGCTCACTCGCTGAGCCTGTGCTCACACAAATGTTCGTGGCATGCAGTTGCTGGCGAGAGATGACAAGTGGTGGGAGCCAGGGGATCGCTGAGAGGGAGCACAGATTGTTGTTGCTGTAGTGCAAAAGGCGATTTCTCACCTTCAGAGATAACAAAGCTGCTGTGATGGCCAGCCCCAGTTTGTTATCCAACAGAGTGTACAAGGTTTCCTGGAGGGCCGTTCCACTTTTTTGCCTGGTTCTTGGATACCACCGTGGTGAAAAGCTTTTGGGGGCACAAGAAAGCAGAGCTTTACCATCAGTCCACTGCGTGAAGCTCCCCTTGTGCACCTTGCAAAGCTCTCCCACCGCCTTGCACCCCACCCGTGGACCAGGCGTCCCAAACTCCGGATGAGGCTGGGCCCCCAGAACCTTCGGGTAGCAAAAAATCGTAGCTGGAATGAACGCTGGGAAAACAAACCCACCGGACGGATGCTGTTGCGTTTGGGTGAGTGGGTTGCAGGTTGACCCTTTCCAGCAGCAGCGCTGCGCCGCTGGCCCGGCTGGCTCGGGGTGCCGCGGAGCCCGTGGGCACAGCCCGATTCCCACACAGCACAGTGCCAGGCTGCTCTCACTGGCACTGCCCCGCTTGCGTTATCTCTGCAGAATTATTTCTCGATAGCTGTGTTGTGAATATGCAAATCCACCTTAATTGGCTACGCTAATCACACTGCTCCGACTGGTTTCTGTTCCCCAACTGCTCAAGCTACTTGACAGGAACAAAGAAAATATCTCGGTTTCTTGCTTCCCTTAGCTTAAAAACTCTAAAACCTAAATGAAAAAGGAGAGCTATTTCAAAAGCAAAGAAAATGAGGCTGTGAAAAGGATTAACTTTTTTCAGATAAAAACACATTGACTGTTTTTTGTTGCCAGTCTTTACCATTTCCCATCTCAGCGAACCTCTTGTCCCCAGAATAGCTGTGATACCTTTGTCTTGCCGGTATTTGCTTAGAGAAAGTGAATCCTGGGCTTGTTCGATTCCCTTTGAAACACAAAGTAAACAAAATGAGATTGCTGTTTTGCAGAGACAGCTACTCTGCACTGGCAGAGGGGAAAGTGCTGCGGGAACGAAAGGAAGAAGCAACACAGACAAAAGTGAAATGTCCAAATGATTTTAAATGTTTTAAGAAATCAATTTGCATAAGACAGCTCATGTTGGCTTTTTAAATTATTTTTTCATTAGAAATTTAAATAATTAAAGACTGCTCTCAGATAGCTTGTGGCTTCTTTCTGTTTTCTGGAATCTAACAAACCTTTTTACCCTTAAGATCCCTTTCTATTCTTCTGGTGAGTTATTCTTGAATAATATTTTTCTCCTGCGGAAGAGTATTGTGATAGTTAATAATATACATAAATACAAGTCATTTGTGAAATTTATTTCTTATTAAGTTCCCTAGGAGTTTGGGTTTGGGTGAAACAGTTTAATAACCATTGTGCTGTTAACTGCTCGGCTCCTTTTCTTCTGGCAGCATGAGAGACTGGGTTATGCAAGCTGGGCAGTGGAACTTCTGTGTAACCTGAACATCCATAACAAATTCCAATGGAGTTAGATTACCTCTACAAAGGTGGCACGTGGAAAGCTGCCATCTTTCATTCAGCAACGTGCAGAGCTACCTGATGTAATGCCATCCTCTTGGAGCATTGTATTGTAAGTGTTTGATTATTTGGAGGATAGAGACAGGATTTCAAGAGTGCTTCCAGGATACACAGTGAAAAAGATCTCTGCTCCAAATCATTCCGCCTAAATAAATAGATGAAAGCACTTCTCTACTTGCAGTGTATTTTACAAATTGGCAAGCAACATGAGAAGAAACTGGGGACAGTGAGAATAAATGGTTTATCCGAGGTACAGAAAATCTGTGCAACACCTGAGCCTCCTCACCCACACACTGGATTCCTGCTAACTTCCTCACACGACCTGCAGCACCCAGACTGCTGAGCAAGAAATGCACTTACACAGGTCTTCACGGGCTGCTCTGGTGCTTTTAACTGATGTTAATTCATGATAATTAAAGCACGAGTACAGCACCAAAACACATAACACAGTCATATCTGGAACTGTTGAACAATACACCACCTGCTGTCTGATCTCCCTGCTAAATTAAAACCATTAAAGCTTTCAAAGCCTTCACTCAATTGCAATGCTGTCTGAAGTAAACAAAGCGTACCAGAAGGTCTGTGCTTTGCTGTGATTAGGTGGGAGAGCACTTTGCCTGGCAAGGACGTGAAAGGGTTTATGTTCCGATCTTGGAATAAGGGAAGAGATGCCCTTCCCTCTCCCTTAACACTGCAGTAGGAGTTAGCAGGCCAGAAGAGCCCAACAGCCCTGACCCCAAATGGAGAGCAGCTGATTAGACAGGCTGGAAAATGCTGGTAAAGATGGTTCCTTTTGCATTTTTGGGGAATTTTTGCATCCTGACAAAGGAGCTGTAACTTAAAACCAAAACGAACACATACACTAAGCCCAGGTCCCAATAATCTCAAATCAACCGTATTGAACTCATGTCCTGAAATATCTGTCAGTCTTCCATCTGAAGCACAGTGGCACCAAAGCACAACATTTGATTCAACAAATCACCACCGTGAGCCTTGGGGCACAATCCCCAGCACACTGAATCAAATCCCATTTTTCTCTGTGTAAATTCTAAACTGCCACCTTGTTCAAATAGAGGTTAATGGCTGGAAAATACAATTCAAAGCTCCTATTGAAGAACATACTCAGTTCCTTATGCCATATTTTAAGTGAAACTCTTCTGTGCAGTTTTTCCCAGCTCATCTTTTAACAGAGGTTCACGCTTTTGGATGCTGCAATGCTGCTGCCCTAGAAACAAAACTTGAGATTTCTTTCTCTGAATGTAGCTAATTGCTGAGAGTGACAAGACAGAGAGAACTTCTGTAAAAATGCATCTCACATCCTGAATTCCCCATGATTTTTTTTTAAAAATCTGCAAGGTTGATAATCTATGGAAACAGTTGTCACATGCAGGTATCAAAACTCTGCAGTTCAGAGCTCATGCTTCTCTTTTTTTTTTTCCTAACAAACCAACAGAGAATCTTCTTTAAAAATGTTGATGGTTTAATCCTACTCTCCTGAAAAAATCTCTTTATAGAAATATTAAGCCTTATTATTGGAAAAAAAAGAGCAAAAATGATCTCCTTGCTTGCTTCTTGTGCTTGCTATTTTGTCACCGTCAGGACTTGCACTCACGTGCCCAGCTGAGCTATTACAGAATAATTTTGCCTCCTTTCAGAACTCAGCTGATGGGGTTTAGCCTGAAGTAAACCAATGACAGCTTTTTGACCCAATTCTAAGGAGTCTTACAGCACATCACCACAGCAAGGGCACTTCTGCCACCCTGCTCTTTCACAATACATATATGATGCCAAGATTCAAAATATCCAACTTCTCACTTTAAGGATCTTATCTTTTTACCATTATGTAGTTCATTTCCTTGCATCAACAAGAAACATCAACAGATTCAATTTTAAATAGCTTGTAAGAAAAAAGACAGTTTCACCTGTTGCTGTGATCTGAGCTACAACAGGTAGCAACAATCACCTCTGGATACAGCAGGAAAATTAATATTATACAGTAATTTATGCATCTAGAAGATGCCCATCTAGGTTTCTAAATAAAACATGTAAATTCTGACAGAGATGAAATCTGGCCAGAATGCAGGGCTTTAGTTCTTGTTCTCAGCAAAAACACTAGATGAACTTGGATATTCTATCACCACCAGCTCAGTGTTGACTCATGGAGGATTGCATTTTTTCTTCACTGCATTTTAGCCATCATTGAAATGCAGAGGCAAATATTAACAGTGTAATGGGACTGTTTGGCAGTTTAGCACTATATTGATAAATGCAAGTCAAGCAAGGAAAATATAAAACAAACAAACGTGCAAGTGAGTTGATCTAAATTTAGAGCACTCACGTTAACTCAGAGTTAGATTTGTATTGCTTGCAGTGCTTATTTCTGACGGCAGAGTGTGTGTGTGTGGTTCATCATTTGCTTTGGGCATGCACTTATGCTCACTCTATCTGTGTAACTTCCTTTATTCTGGAAATGCTTCTACTAAAAATGACATGGGAAGTGGCTGGTCACTGTCCTACGGATCTAAATCCAGAAACTGAACAGGGAAAATAGGAAATGGGATCCCAAACTCTTTATTTCACCTGCGTTTATGTGGTACTGCATTCTCTGCAAGTGGTTGTTTGAGCACAACAGGACCACCTATCAGTACATACCTATGACCAATAAATTGTTATGACTTCACATACCAGGTAAGCAGAGCTCTTCTGTTTTGGAAAAATACAAAAACACCTTTCGCTGTAGCAAAGTGAGTGCTTTTATATAATTTTTGAAGCATTAATTATATAAAGTGAAAATAATTTAGTTAAGCCCTTTTTTCTCTTTGCTCTCTGAATCTCTAATTCTCTCCCCCACCCCTCTTGACAATAGCTTCTATCTTTGTTCCATGGCATACTATTCCTACTAAGAAAACATATGCTTTGAACAGCTGGAAATGCCAACCTGCTGCCACAAGGCCTGTTGTGACACCTGACACTGTCACCAGGACTGCCTGCTCGCAGTGAAGATCTTCCTCACTGGAACCAAGACC
>WAAG01032202.1:10721-27102 GCA_013390105.1 Tichodroma muraria | reverse complement strand
ACACCTGTGAGATTCCTTCCCAGTCCCATCAGCTATTTCTCAGCTAACACTTCATTCTTCCTCCTCCTCCTCCTTTCTGCTACAGAATCACCTTGGCAAATTGCATTGAGTTTCAATTAATCTCCCAAACCATCTCTCAAGCTACTGTTTTCCAGGGAGTTCTCCCTTCTGCAGAAGCATCCCTTACAGGTTGTCTATAGGTTGCATTTTGTGCACAGGCTCAGATTTATCAAATAAACTGCAAAGCAAACTGGGATACCCTGCCCTCATGCTGACCAGTGCCCAGGCTTTAATCCGTGTACTTGCAGCTGGATCATTGATGAAAATGTTCAGTAGTTTCAGATGCTGTTTGAACCATTTGAAGTACATCCAGGTTTTTCTGTTTCCCAGAGGGATGCCCAGCTCCAGCCTGTGATTAGCCTGAGCTGATCAGTCGATCCGCTGCATTTTGTTTAATGCTCCCCCAACCAACCTCCCTAGAGCAATTTAAGAGTTCTGTAATAATTGCCAATGATATCTCATTTTTGAGATCTGCGATCTCATTTTCAATGCATGTTTCACTGAAGCTGCAGAATGTAAAATTTTTCATCAGAATATAAGAAAAATATTATCAATATCTATACAACAGCAATTATCAACACACTTGTAGTCTCATTCAAAATCAGGCTTGCTGAATAAGCTATATTTTTCAGAAAAACTGTGCTGATTAACACTTATTATATTTCTTTCCTTTGAATCTCTACCATTTAAATCCCTTATTAACTTTCCCATTATATTGCCAACATAAGGATGAGAGTAGTTTCTCATCCATGTCAAGTTTTTTATATCTTTGAAAAATGCTATTACATCAGCTATTTTACCCCACATTTCATGATTTCAAAAGAGCATCACAAGGCCAGAGATGCCATTTTAAAAATCCTCTTTTCAGTTTTGTGGAGTGCAAGACAACCAACCTGTTGCTTTGCAACCTGTTGCTTTGTTTGTCTTCCTGCTGTGATATCAACCAAGAAACTTCATTAAACATTTCTGAATAACTACAGACAATTTTTCTGTTTTCACCTGGAAACAGCCTAACACTTGAGTGGGGTCTGAAGGATTAGGTTGTGATTTGACTGGAATATTCCATTGCATCACATGGCTGTATTTAATTTCTAAGCTCTGCTTTTCTCTGTCTGCATAGTAAATGGCTGGATACTACAACACGACTGCAATCAACTGCAATAGTTCTTCAACAGTTTTGGGCCCAACCTCAACTGAATTATGAATGAAAAAGGCTGCTGAGGTGAGGTTTCCAGCTCCCCCACATCTCCTTACTATTCCTGACCTAAGAGTAGGGAGCCAGTGTGTGGCAAAGATGAATCGCTTCCGTTTGCAATTTGAGCAAACTCGTGTATTAGCTGTGCTGGAGGCTTCCTGGTTCTTGGGCAGGTGTGAATCTGTTTTACTGGGTTTTGGTAGGAGTGCAAAGAGAGAAATGCAGGCTGCAGATGCCAGATTTCTACTTTATGTTTCTAAAGCCCTCCTAGTTTCAGCAACATCTGTACAGATAAACACACACTGAGGCTCAATTGGTCAACTGCTACCCAAGCACTGCAGTGACTCTGTGAATGTGCTCTCTTCTCTGAGCTCTGTTGTTCTGGCTTAGGCTGCTCATAAGGACAGTTGTTTGCTTTTGCAGCAAGAAAGGATTAAGACTTTTATGTTCTGCTGAAATAAGCCAGAACAATTTGTGCTGCAATGCCAGAACACTTCATCAGAAGCACAGACTTAGCAAATCACACAATAAATGGGTTATCAGTTTTACCTTATCAGAAAAGTTAACATGAGCACACTGCTAGGAAAAATCTGGCTGGTTTTAGTGGTGCATGGCCTGTGTTTTCACCACCAGTTCTGATCCTGAAGTATTCTGTAATGCTCAGAAGGATGGCATATAAGTATCTCATTTATGATAAAGAAGTGTCAGCATAAATTCTGAAGGAAAAATAACAAAACTGGACTTCTTCTCTGACAGTATATTTCCAAACATTATACTTTGTACTGTGGTCATGTTTCAGTGCTGAGCTGTACAGTTTATCCTACAGATGTCATTGCACACTTTCAGATTAGTGTGAACTTCAGACATTGGTATAAACATTTTATTAAGTCGTTCTAACACATTGCTACTATGATGAAGGTCTGGAAATAGAAATGATTTGGCTTGAATGTTTGAGTAAGATACTCCTCAATGGCCTCAGAAGTAAAAATACTATGAAAAAGAAAACTTTCAAAAGCCAGCCTTTAAGGGGAAACGAAAGTTGTTTTGTGGAGATTTTAGACTCAAAGCTAGGCATGTGAGAACTGAAATTCCTTGCCACACTGGGACAAACAGCAAACCGTGTGACACGAGATCCTGGCCTCAGGCACTTCCCTGCCAACAGGGCTGGGACGACAGGACTCCTGCCCTGTCCTGAACATCAGAGAGGCAAGAACTGGAGGCAATCACCTGAGGCAATCACCTGTCCCTTGGACTTGCTGCAAGACACAGATTAAAGCTGCTCTTGAGCAAGATTCACCATGAAGCCAACTAGGGCAGGAGGAGTGTAGGAGCAATGACCTTCTTGCTTTTCAGGCCACGTTTTCACAGCTTCCTTTATCTGCTGTGAAAGTCGATTCCACCTTCAGCAGCAGCAATCACTTTTGAGATCCACCCTGCTCCCCAGGCTCCAGTCCCAGCTTGGGCTCTCCTGCATCACAGGCACAATTGGGGTGCCTTAAAAACAAGGGGTTAAACCAAAATCACTGCATCCTCTGACTGGTGCTGGTTAGCACAGGGCAGCAATAAGTATAGGTTTAACTCTGACTCATAGTGGGTTACATTCTTAGAATAAGGTCCCTAAGTGGTGACTGAACAGCCTTGTAGTGGGCTGAAAAAGTGGCAGACCCATCACTGAGCTCCTTCTTCCAGCTCCGTGAGTGCCCCTGGCTATTCCACAGCACTCAGCTTCTTCTCAGATTAAAGCAGAAGGAGAAAGGAAGAGCTGGCACTGTCCTCTAGGGACATTTGGCTTCTTATGTTAATGCTGACAATTCTAATTACACTTATCTTTTTATTCCTCTCTCCCACACTGTAGAAGCCATAGCCAGCTTGGTGGAGAAGCAGAAGCAGACTGGGAGCAGCAGACACCTGCTTTTCCTGGAGAGGATGAAGAATATTATTTGCCTATTGAACACTAAAATCACCTTAAGTAAGAACATGCAGATTCAATTTAATAACCAGCTAGGAAAATACACACTGTCTGTGCTTGAGACTGGATCCACAGGGCCACAGAAGAGTTTGGCAAATGGCTTTTTCCACGTTTTTGTGTGTATATGTCAGTAGTCCATACACATTTGCTAAGGCTATTGTTCATTTCAGATAGCTCTTGCCATTTCAGCTCTGGAAGAAAATCTTGCTTTTTGTACCACCATGAAGTATTATTTAAAAGTCAAAGACTTATGGTTACCTGGCAACCTATAAATGATGCCTTTGGAAAAGGAACCTGGAAGAAGGGACCATTTGAATATCAGTCATCTTGCTACACTGTAGATGAAGCTCTCACAAAAAGATGTCAAATATAAATGGGTCTTTCCACTCTGGGACTAGTTTAAAGTTAGAATTATTAGCAAAATACAGTAATATAAATATATTTATATGAATAAACAAGGATGGTAAAACCTCTTCTCTATTCTGACCTTTTCACTATCCTAGCCTGGCCTGTAACTTCACCTGAGCTGAAAAAAGGTTCAGCTGTTTTTGGATGTGCAAGTGTTTAACTAATTAATTAATTTAACCATAAGAACAGTCAGAGGAGTATGCCTGAGTAACTGCTGCAGCCAGGGCATTGCACTTTTCTCCATTTCAGTCTTCAACCCTGCACAAAAAGGCTGCCCTTACCCATCCCATCAGGACCTCAGTGCTGGTGTCTGTCCAGTTAAGCATTGAGAAAACCTTTTCTCTTCCTCTGCCGCTGGAATTCCAAAGCATAACCTGACTCTAGACGTGAGCTAGAGTACCTTACAAGAGTTAGAGGAAGCAGGATGGACATGAAGGGTGAAACGCCGATTTCAGAGCTTTCTGAACGGGGCGGAGAGCCCCGGCACCAGGGCTGCTCTTCCCTCCTGCCCCTCCTTGCTGAGCACAGGAGGAAGCTCAGGCTGTTCTCTGCAGATGCAGCAGCAGCAGCAGCACCCTCCCAAGCAGCTGAACACATCCAGCACACAGATGTCTGGTTTGGTATTAATATCATTTCAGATGTACATTAGAGGGGCAGATGTACAATCTGGGACTACATCCAAATTGTCATATAAGGCGGTAAGATAATCAGTAAGAATTTCTTCCCTTTTATTGTTGCTCATTCTTCCTCCTGCTCTTTAAAAACTAAAGCAAGGAAAACAAAGAAAATCTAAAAAGAAAAAAAACTACCTTTAAAAAAAATACAAAACAACAAAAAATATTTTAGAAAAAAATCTAAAAAAAAACCAAAACATAAAACAACAGACTGAATCATGACACTGGATGCAGTTCTAGGGCACATTATCAGACTTGATTATCTCTGGAAGTGCAATGGCTTTTGAAATAAGCATTTAAACCTGCCACTTGTAATCCGACATTATTTAACTGAGGGTCAGTTAACAGGTGCCTATAAAGAAGAGAAAGGTTTTAAAATGTGTTTAAATGTTTCTTTCCACAGTTGCTATCAACAGTTACCCCTCACCTCCCCAAGAGGTGTCTGTTCTCTGCCCTCTGGGCTGAGAGCACCGTCGGAAGGCAGATGTCAGACAGGACGTGGTGTTTGTACAGTTATTTCCCACCCACGTAAGTAGTGAAGCAGAAACGACAAAAGTTCACCTCCCTAGTAAAATTCAGAGTAGGTGGGATGCCAATGATCCCGCATTGTCCCCGAATGCAATCTTCGAATGCAATAAAAAGAGCTGTGAGGCTCTTAGAGAATTTTTCACATGTTCTTTGTGAAATATACAGATAACCAGGTATAATTGTAGTAAATAGTCTGGAAGAGGGGAAGAATCTCTGCCTGGCTTAACCCCCACCTGAAACAATATTCTTCAGATTGTCTTGGAATCATATGGAAGAGATATTAAAAAAAAATTTAAAAAATTTAAAAAAGTTTCTTCCTGCTGCTTCACTCTTATTATACAAACAAGAACAATAAAAGGCTTTGCAGTGGTGCAAGCAACATTCATTCTTCCTGGCCCTTGTTCTCTGAGGCCAGCTACAGAAGCTGCTGTGCTGGAAGATGCTAACAAGAAAGAGGGTTATTGTGAGGTTTGTTATCTACATTATAGCAATGGCAAGTTCATCAACACAGACAGGAAAAAGATCTGTCAGAGCTACCGTTTGTTACACAGTACTTTCATCCCTGGAGAGGCAGGAGAACTACAGAATCTTGTGGCAGAAAAATGACAATAATATCAGACTCTATTTTTTCATCCCCCAAAAACCCAAGCTCCAAACCCAAATCTGTTTTTCCATAGAAATGTCACATCCTAGAAACATCATAAAGCCCTTTTGATGACTGAGAGCTGTGATACTGCATTCATGAGAGCCACAGAGTGCTGGCCTGGGCCCCATTGTTGGTGAAATGGTGGGAAACAATCAGATCACTGCTGACAACTTAAAAGCTCAGCAGGAGAAATAAGAAAGTACAACAGGATTCCACAAATCACTAGGTCCACAGTGATAAAAATGTTTTACTTACTTATAGAGGAGGAAATAAAATTTTCCTAATCCCGAGGCACATGATGCTTTGTAGGTGGGTGCATTTGTCAGATCCAGCAGACATAAAACACTCAAGGAAGAAAAATAATCAGATTGGAAACAGCTGCAGATTACAGAAGTAACAAGATGAAAGTGTACCAAGCATCATTCAGCCTTTAGAATGTGCAGATGGATGTAAAAAACCTGAACCCTGTCCTAGTCTATATTATTTAAAGTTACACTCCTAAACCCAAAGACCTTTTGTAAGATTCTTGCGGCAGAAATCAGAAATAAGACTCCAGTTAAATTTAGCAGATGCCCACAGGTATCCCATACAGTACAATTAGTCATCTGGAAAATGGGGGGGAGGGAGGAAATATATCCTGTTATAATTATTTTCATTTTCCTAAGACAAAAATAGCACAAGCACATTAAACAAACATATATCAAATAATATCAGGTACACTTCTTCAGAGATTTCAATAAAAACATTTAACAGAATGCAGCTGAATGCCTACAGTATAGTATCTGCACCATGCAGTGCAATAATTATGCACAATTAAAGCCTACTGTGCAATTTTGTTGCCATAAAAGCTCTCTGACTCACACCAATTGAAAGATCTAAAACGACCTACAACAGAATCAATTCCCACAATTAAATGCCAATTCACAATTTCACATCTATGGCCAAAATACATTTCCCAGTTCAGTCTGATCTTTTCACAGTTGTGGTGTTTAAAGCTCAGGCTCTGTAAAAGTGAACAAGAATTAGCATTAAAATAGCTTGGAGAACACTTCCATGTTTCATTTCTAGGAAACACGGCTCTCATTCTCATCTTGGAGGCTCGTAATAGGTACTGAATAATTAAGACCCCCATGAAATTTTGCAAAAAATCTTAGAAATATAGCAAAGCTCTGTTCCCACTCTTTGAGAATGAATAGTTCATGCTCATTTATTTGTAAGAAATCCACGGTGTGTAAGTACAGGTTTACGTTTATTATTGGCTGCCTGACAATTCATATGGTTCCTCTGCAGAATACATTACAGAGTGTAAGAAATTTAAGACTTCTGAGTCTTAAATTAAAAGTAAAAGCACTTCCAAGAGTCAGAAATTTCAGCAGATCCCAAAACCTACTAAAAGGCATTATGATGGGAGCTGGAAAGGGAGAAATCCCAGGAGAACATAACAGGTGTTTTAGCTTCTTTTAGTGGAGAGCATCTTAGATCTAAAAGTGATGCATAATAAGAGACATAATATATGCATTTATATTTATGGATGTCCAGCATTTCCCCCAAAATGTTCTTTTATCTCCATCACCAAAAAAGGTGTTTTCCCACTGGCTTCAGTGAGGTCATAATTTCATTCTTAGGAAAGTTTCACAACTGGGCCTCAAGGGATCCTGAACAACATAGCTCTTGCACAGAAAAAAAGATCACAAAGGGTCAGCTACCAGCGATGAAAAAAATGTCAAGTTTTTACTATAAAAATATTCTTTGGTCTAAATTTATACAAATAAATAAATATTACCAAAATGAGTGTTCTGATCATGAGTAAAAAACAAAAGGAGAATCAACTAGAAAATCAGTGAAACGAAGAAGATATGCCAAGATTAAAAACATCCTCACAAAATATTTAGGTGTGGTAGTCGGTTATGCACCAATCCCTTTAGGATAGCTATGTTCAATTTTTGTTAAGCACCCATATAAAAAGGAACTTAAAACAATTTGCTGCTTCTCCTGATTTGCCTTCCTCAAGGGCTCCCAAGATAGTGGAACACCACTCAGGTCTCATCAACCTCACATTTGAAGAAATCCTAACCAGACACAGAAGCAAAGATAAAATAATCTGAAATACTATCTCCATCAGCTTGAGCAACCTACAGACAACCAGGCAAGATTTTTAATTCCTGATAGCGTCCTGTCCCTGATATGTATCATTTTCCTTCTGTAAACTGCTCTTCTTACTGTTATCCCTTTGCTCCAAAGAGAACCTGGCTTAGGCTGCTGAGCCAGTGGCTTTAGGAGCTGAGGGCGAGCAGAGAAGCTCCAAAAGCAGCAGTTTAAAGCAGCCTAGCTCTCATGCAGCCTTGCAGTCTCAGAGTGTGGCTCAGGGTATCTTCTGCCACTGTATTTCTTCAGCTGTCAGGCTGCAAGCAAAACTTACTGTAGTAGTTTGGCCGTGATTGGCCAATGTGTATTACTGACATTTGATAAAACCAATGAAAGCGTGGGTACGCCTTTTACGATACACCTTNCAGGCAAGATTTTTAATTCCTGATAGCGTCCTGTCCCTGATATGTATCATTTTCCTTCTGTAAACTGCTCTTCTTACTGTTATCCCTTTGCTCCAAAGAGAACCTGGCTTAGGCTGCTGAGCCAGTGGCTTTAGGAGCTGAGGGCGAGCAGAGAAGCTCCAAAAGCAGCAGTTTAAAGCAGCCTGGCTCTCATGCAGCCTTGCAGTCTCAGAGTGTGGCTCAGGGTATCTTCTGCCACTGTATTTCTTCAGCTGTCAGGCTGCAAGCAAAACACCTCCACACAAGGATTTTTTTCCTCCGTTATTTTCTATACGTTTGTTTGATTTAGTTTTCAAAAAAGATGGTTTTTGGAGAAACAGCAACTTTGGCTGTTTAAATTCACTTGCTTTATTACGCAGAAGAGCAGTTTATAGTACTGTTAGTACTATCTGAAAGACTATCATATGTGATGGATGCATTCTTCCTTGGTAAAAAAAGGACTACATATATTATTGCTAAATTATTTTTTATTTAATACTTTATATTTCAGGTTATTTAGGAAATTATCCCAATTATTTAGGTTATTATCCCCATTCTATATCTTAAAAAATTTTTGCTGAAGTAAGAAGTTGCTGCGCTTGTACAAAGAAGCCAAGGTCTCTTCTTTGGAAAACCATGATTCAGGGAACACTGAGCCATTAGGTTTGTTTTGCTTTCATAGTATACATATTCCATCAAAAATTACAAAATGTTATCACATTCAGTCACCTCAGACCTGGCTTTCAAGACAACACCATGTCCTGCAAGAAAGGACAAGAAAGGTTTTGAATTTTAAAATTCAGTGCACACAATTTCAAATCAGAGAGCACAGCAGACAAGAAGACCTTGTCTGCTGTTCCAAAAAAGCAGGATTTTAGGCACAGAGCTCTGCCCAGACAGTCAGACAGCAGGAGCAGCTGTAGAGGACAGACAGAGATCTGTCACCTTTTTGCCTCTGCTCATGGAATCTCAGGCTGGATTGCTGGGGAGGGAGTGAAGGCAATGCCTTTCCTCCTACATCCCTGCGAGCAGCTTAACCCCCTGAGGTGTTACTGACCAAACCCAGGCTCAGGCTGGAGTGTTTAAGCACAGAGCCAACCTCTCAACCTGCAACTTTCAGCCTGAGCCTTAAAATCTTCCCAGCAAAGGGACAAGCCCAACCCAGCACCTGCCCAAGCCAAGCAAAGCCACGCTGCCATCAGCAGCACAGCAAGAGGTGCTGGGGGTGAATTCTCAGGTTTCCCAAAGAACCTGCCAACTCCAGGCACCAGGAGGTCCAAGGAAGCTGCTCCACGCCCCAGGCACTGCAGGATGTGGGGGAGCAGAGCAGCTCCCAGCCTGCCACAGCACACGTGGGCCAAGTACCCAAAGCAGAAATCTCTGCAGCATATTTTTGGCCTTGTCTACATGGTCACGTTTTGGGGCACAGGGTGTCAGCTCTGGGGGGTGGTATCCCCACTAAAGCCAGGGGTAAGATAAATTTAGCAGGCACCTGTAGAGGGCACACTGTAATGTCCAGATGAAGCAAAGTCAATGTTAAAGCCATCTCTGGAGATCACGTAAGTAGATCAGCATGAAAGAGCACCAATATGAGCTTATGTTAGGAAGATTATGATTTCAAGGCAGTTATTTTGGCAGCTCCCTGAGACCTACTTCATGTCACTTGGGCAACAGCAAAGCACTGTGTCCATGAGAACCCGTGGGAAGTGACAACTGGAGGACAAGGTTATGGAAAGACACAGGGAAAGACATTCCTTTGTGGGGAAAGAATAAAGCTACAGGGCTGATCCCACGGTTTTCCCAGCCTCATCACTCCACACTGTGCTGTGAACCCCCACTCACACCTGAGGGCCTGGGACAGGAGATCATGGTGCCCACCTGGCCCTGCTGGCATCAGAGATCTGAAGCACAGTTGCCCGGGGCTCCCTGTCCAGGGCTGGTGACTCCAAACTCCTCCAGAGCCAGACTCCAGAGCTCAGCCCAGAGCTGCTGCCCTGCTCGCGCCTGGGACACGGGCAGCTCCCGACAGCTCTGCCACAGACCCCACACCGGGCACGGCTCAGCCCAGCACGGACACCTGGGGCACTGCAGAAAGGGCCAAGGGCACCAGGGGCTGAGGGAACAGCTGTGGGAGACAGCCTGGAGAGTGCCCAGGGTGGGGAGCAGGGGGAGGAGGCGCCCACAGAGAAGGACATAGTGCAAAGCTGGCCAGGAGAGGAACACAGCCCTAAAAAGGTGTGAATTTAGCAAGAACTCCTCTGTACTAAGTGCCTGCGGTGATTGGAAAGGTGGCAGGTTTTAACAGCTAAGGGCTGTATGGGATAACTACACAAATACACTCACTGGGGTCTGTCTTTGCCATAATATTTGTGCTTAGTTTCTATTATGCCACGCAGAATTGTAAATTCTATGCATTTAAGTCTTTCAACATCAGAAAATATTACATGTGATTATTTTATTGCACCTTACACACCTGAACCTATTTCCTAAAGTGAGTTTGAATGACACACTTCAGTGTGATGATCCATTATTGCAACATGTGCATCCTCTCCCTTTCTCCCTGGCCATGTCTGTAAGACTAAGGAGCAGTACTGAGCTGAACACCATGTATTGTGTCAGCTATCAGGTTCGGCTTCCTGCCTTAATTTTGTAATTGTCTGGATATTTTAATAATTTGGATATTTTAATAATTGTCCATACTACTATTTAGATAAATCAACTCATATAGTGTATATTTGATAACATGATCTCTGGTTGATAACTGAACACCTGAAGAGTGAATCAGTTTCCTAATTCTTGAAGCATCCTTCACAAGAAGGTGTCATCACCTTCCTTTCACTTGGGATGAGTGATAATTGTATTGGGTGAATAAAGCTTGACTCTGCACGCCAGACCAGCCTGATAGTCTGGAAAATTCTATACAGCTGTTTGAGCAAGATGGACATTTACAGGCCATGGACCACAGCCAGGCAGCTCAATTAGTTGTATAATCTTCCTCTCAAGCAACTGCAGGCAAAGAAATTTTGCCAGACCTGGATTTGAAACAATAGAACAGATGACCAGCAAAGGAGGCCATGAATAAAACTATCACACTAATTAAGAGTAAATAATTATTGCAGTGTACATTAACTGACTCTTAAAAGGATGTTCTGCAGACAGAAAACAGCAGTAAGGATGTACTTACTTTGCAAAAGGATCAAGACTAGAGACCAGAACTCTCTTCAGGAAAATCAACATTATTAAGGGTCAAGGACAGTCTGCCCTTCTGTTCTTTTGGTGTGATTTGTTAAACCCCATCCAGAAATTTATAACCAGCACATAGCCATGAAATCACTAACCCCAAGATCTGTGCTTCAATTACTATTAAACGTTACTATTAAATATTATAACATGAATATCATTCCAAAACCAAACAATTTGGGGAAATAATATTAAAAACTTCATTCCAAGTACAGTGCAGAGAAGAACTGAAGTAGTAACTAAGAGAGAAGTGGAAAGACAAAATTTAAAACTCTGCATTTCTCTTAGGGTGATGGACAACAAAGAAGTTGCATTACATATAAAGAATTTGTTCATATGATCCACATTGGGTCATGCAATCAGCAAGGAGCAAGACATTTCTGTTGCTTCTACTCCCACTTTTACTGCAACGAGCCTCAGGTATCTCTCTTCCTTCTAGTCACACACATTTCAATTTGCTACCAAAAAATCTACAGAAAAGTTACAAAATTAAATTAACAGAGCCCTCTAAGGACTGCATTTAGAGACAGTTATTTACCCATTGTAGGGATTAACTGCAGATTATCCATTAAAATCAGATTTTTTTCATTTATGTAAATTATCACAGCTAATTAGCACAGCTCCATTCAAATAAATGGGGCCATGCCTTTGACTCCCAGTTGATGATCCAGCCTGTAACGCTCTCAGAAGTGGGATTTTGTTCACCTGAACAGAGACTCGGTGGGATGCCTCTGAGCAAAAAGTTGTTAGTCAGTGTTCACAGCAAGCCCAGTTTCACACCACACCTGCTGAGATGTTTCAGCTATCCTGAATTCTCCAAAAGGCTGCTTTGTCTGCAAAGGAAGGGAAAAAACTCTCCCAATACAGCAGCAAATTAAGAAGGAGGGAAAGGGACACCCTATATTTAAAGCCCATAAAGCACAGAGAAATCTCAGCTCAGCGGGACAGTGAACATGTGGGAGAGGGGTAATTTTTTAGATGTTTCTTCAGAGGATTACGATTTACATGGAAGTACTCATACTTTTTGTAAAAGACACACATTTCAGACTCCCAGTTTTTGGAAGCCAGACTATCTCCAAGGAGTAACTTGGTGCATATAAAGATGGGAAAAAGGAAAAACACAGTAGGTTTGTGGGAGTAACATGTGATTAAAAACCAAACAAAAAGCACACCAGGGTACCACTAACCAGCAGAGTCCAGTTACCAGTGGAAGAATTTCTCCCACCTAACCTGAGTTTGGTGATTTGCAGAATGCAGGAAGAGCATTTTTTGAGGTCCACAAATAGGTTTAGAGGCAACAAGGTGGCTCAGAGGAAGCAAATGTTCAGACTCAATAGATTGTGGGTGGAGAATGATGAAATTATCGCTAGCAGGATGTTTTCAAAATGCTTTTCACTATGTGCAGATTTTTCTAAGACAGAAAAATAAATATGCAAACATCTCTTGGGTGTTTCAACGCTGCAAGGTATGTCTGGTCTAAGGGAACAGAACACAAAAATTATTTCACTGCTGAAAGAAGGAATAGCTTAGAGAACAGCAAACATGGAAAACATTTGATCTACAGGAGTTTTGGGAATTACTGATGGAGGGAGAGGATTTGCACAGCCTTCAACCCTGTGTGTGTGCCACCCTATTTACCTCTCTTCCTACTCCTCTCTCCTTCTTGGCTTACTCCTTCCCCTGGTCTCCCACAGATGTGAATTTTGGGGAGCCTGGGCCATTTCCTCAAACACTGAATCTCAGCCACAGTTTCTAACATTTCTACATCTCCATTACGATGGCTCTGCACAGCTTCTGCAGCAGCAGCAGCAGAGGTAAACTGACACTTGTTACATTAAAGAAAAAAGACTTTTATGTGTTTGGAGCAATCCCCACTCTCTTTTCAAACAGCTAAAATACTTCCTTAAAAAATGTAACCAATAGTAATTAATCTTCATTGGTGTCTCTCTGGTGGCATCCGCACTGAAGGTCCTGGCCCAGCACTGATCTCAGTGCTGGCACCTCAGGTGGGGACTGATTAAGGACTTTGGGAAGCGAACTGACTGCTCAAGTGGCACAGGCCAGGCAGGGCAGGAGGAATTAGGGAGATTTAAGGGAATATGAGAGGCAAGATGGCAATAATTGCTGCAGGGCCTGGGCTGAAATCTGTAGCTATTGCTTCCTCAAGAACTGAGGCATTGTTAAGGACATGGGAACTACAGCTGTCTGCCCAGTCCCTCAAGCAACTGTGCCAACAATTTGTTGCCTTGTTTTCACCTCCTAGAAATGAAATTGTGATCATTACTATGATTTTAGGAAGTGGGAAACCCAAACCACTGGAAGGTAAAGGAACTCTCCCAAGTATGATCAGTAATGATCAGGAAGGGGAAGAGGTAGTATTGTGTCTACTCACAACACTTGTAGCAGCTCATAGAAGATTGGATCCTTGAACAGGTCAAATTCAGAAGGACACTATGGAATAGACTGTAGGACTCTAGAGCTTCACTAAGAGTTCATTCTGTCTTGAGTTTACACCCATCAACCTTTACCTTGAAACTATTATTCTCTCCTGAAAAACCAAACCAAGCAAGAAGCATGGTGTTTTCTAAACATAAAACAAAATATTGTTATGTGGAACAGACAGCTTTGTTAAAGAGTTCTCTTGAAGACCCACTTCAATACCAACATACACTTTAGATTTAATTCGTCTGGTATGTGAGGAGAAATTCACAAAGTCAGGATCCTCAACTCCTTTGTACCTGTGCCTCTTTGCTGTACTTCTAGGGTGACTCTGTTGCCAATTTTTCAAACAATTTAGAATTGAACTGTCTTTTTTTAAACCTGTGAGAGGAGAGGAGGGGGGAAAAAAAAGGGGGAAATGAAGTATTTATAAAAGGAGACATAAATGTGTCAGTTTTAGAAATCATCTGCAAAGGGAGGTTGGCAGGTATAATGGCAGACCAGAGCCAGAAAGCAGAGATACATCATCGAAAGCATTAACTAGGTGTTTTGAGGAATTACTTTGGCAGGATGTCAATATGACATTACTATTATTTCATGACAGACTCGACGTGTCACCAAACCTTTATATCATTTAGACCCCTAAAAGCAAATTAGTGTTTTTTAAAATAATGAAACACTTCAGTTTTTGGGTGTTTTGAAATTTTTAATCCATGACAATCTGAAGGTGATTCACCCACAATTCACAGAACAGTTGAGACTCTCACAAATTGTCCTGTCTTGAAGCCTTAACAAGAACTCACCATCTTACCCTACTCTTGACTACAAAAGGAGCAGGCAAGGACAGGAATAATTTCAGCTCAGGCTGACTCCTGTTTTGCAAGAGCTCAGGTATACCTTATTTACTGGAAATCCATTATGCCAAGGGGCTGCTCATTCCCTTTCATGGCTCTCCATCAGCTCCTGACAGATCATCACTTTGTTCTTTTCTTCTCTGGGTTAGGCTGGTCCTGATTGCCCCTTTGCATCTCAGAGAGGACACTGGCTTAGTCCATAACCATTTCCTTCACAAAAATATTTCAGTGAGACTCTGTTTTACCCTAGGAACACATTTTCCAGGAGCTTCTCATCCTACACTTGAAACTCACTATGGCCAACACATTCCTGTAGGAAGAGTAATGAATCCAACTCCATTTTTAAGCACTGGGAAAAACATCACATGCAAAAGAGTGACAGATGGAGCTGTATCAGCTTTTACCTAACAGTGAAAGGGAAGGTATAAGTCAGTCTCAGCACTTTTGTCAAAATGTGTTTTTAACAAAAGGCATGTGTTAAATTACTAACACATATCCATAATATTTTTAAATATTTATACGATGAACTAATGACATCCTCTCAATTAGCAAAAAGGGTCTTCTGTACATTACTTTGTGAGGAGGGAAACAAATAAAAAGGCAAGGAGGACTTGGGGAGAGGTGTGGTTGGGACCCAACTCCATCCACATGGTCCTTGCATCAGATTTACTCTTTACCTCCCTTTGCTCTAAGACCACCACATGCATGTCCCATGGTCAGAAACCCCTCATGGGGCATCACTTTCCTGTTTGCCTGCAACACCACAGCCACAAAAGCCATCTGCTTATAACTAAACCTTTTTTTTCTCCCAAAGGGATTAAAAATAAAAAAGAGTAGATCTACTGGCAGATGAGCTTCTTTCTAAATGGGAACTCTTACAAACAGACAGAATGTTCCTTTATGTTTATGAAGCTTCTCTAGTGTTGTGTAAATGCACACTCCCAGTGTAATCACGAGTTTTCTATCACCATTAGCAGCAGGACTCCAGCAGTCAAATCAAAGAAGCCTAGAAAAATGCCCCAACACTGGAAGATTCCCACAAAGAAAAGCCTATTTAGATAATTAAGGAATCTTTATGATATGAAGATTTTAATCTCCCAGCAAATTATAACACATTAGGCAACACTGCCAAAAAAAGTCCTGAAGGTTTGCAAAGCCACAAACTAAAACTGACTTTTCTTTCACATGATCTTGAAGTAGTGGCTGGGGGCAAGAGGAAGGGGAAGTGAGGGGAAAAGAGGAAAAAGAGTTCACATTAAGGTAGTAAACTATTGTTTCTTTGGAAACCTTAAGTTTTGTCCAAGCTTTTAAAATCAATATAAACGGAATATACTTGGGTTGCAGATATAAATAAAACCCAAGAATGTCTCCCACATACATACTGTTGATAGAAAAAGAAGTTTGAAAATGGGGTTTAAATCATCCTTCTCAGAAGCTTTAAACCTCACCTCGTAGCAAGTGACACTGAGCTTCTGGCAAGTGGCAATTTCACGTATGAAATGTGCCTCCTAAAACTGAAGAGCATACAGAGTAGAACAAGATAATGTGTCAACAAATTACATCCTAAAGACTGAAAGCAATCCAGAGACTGCACTGACTGATCCCTTTGTATACAGAAAAGTACCAGGTGTCAGGATATCACAGAGGAGAGTTTAGATCTTAATAGCCTGCCAGAATAACAATACATCGATTCACACTGTGGATGAGGAAAAAAAAACCCCTAACAAATACCCATAAAACAACAAAAAAGCTAAATCACAAAACAAGTTCTCACCTCAGATGTTCCCCCAGGAGCACCTCCGACCCCCCCCCCCCCCCGCCTTCTTCTCACCACTGTACA
>WAAG01032202.1:0-10686 GCA_013390105.1 Tichodroma muraria | reverse complement strand
CAAAGCCTCTACTGCAAAACCTACAAAACCTACTGCCTGTGGTTCTGTCACCACCTGCCCCAGCCACTCAGGTCCCCTCAGCACAACTCACCAAGTACTGACAGAGCCTAAGCAAGCGATGCATTTTAGGGTTTTATGTTCTAATGGCAGAACCTGACAAAAATTATTCCACATTTTACTTTATCTCTACAACTTAAAAAGGAGGAATCACACAATGACCGGGATTCTTGCCACCTGTTAGGACACCAGAAAAAGGACAGGATTGTTATTGCCAACTTGCCTTTGAAAGTACATAGAAACTTTTTAAGTCAAGTTGCTTCAAATTCTTAATTTGAGCTCCAGAATTCCTGTTGCTTGTCAGGGAATATGAGATGAATTCCTTAATTACTGGCAAAGCAAGTATCCCCTTGTTTTAGTGTAAAAAGCTGCTTCTTCTTATAGCTGTGCAGTAATATTTACGATCTCGGTAAAAAAGAATTCAGCCGTAGTTAATCTAGAAAACTCAGAAAAGCCTATGGCGGGATATTTTTTTCCTCATTTTTTACATTTTATTAAGTATTTAGGCAAATACCTATCATCCTCGAGGTTTTAACTATTAAAGACCCTGAAAGTTCAGAATAAAGCTGCAAGAAGAAAGGTCTAGCCCTGGTTAACTGCGGGAATCAGGGATGATGAACAGGTGAATTGTCTTTTCAGCACTCATACAACAATCGCTGAGCGGAGCGGCGGGATGGGCGCGGCCGGAGCTCCCCCTGCTGCTCACAGGCCCGGGCACCCTTTGCCACTCAGCCGCCCGCAATTAAATCCTCCCGCGGCCGCCGAAAGACACCAAAAATCGGTGCCGGACTGCGTAAATGACCCGGCCGTCGTGGCTTCACCCCAGCCCCACACAGCCCCAGCTCCCTGGGGCTCCGGGAGGGAATGGGAAGGGTAAAGGCAGAAGTCTCGTGGGTTGAGATAAAGGCATTTTACCAGGGAAAGCGAAGCGCGCAGAGCAAGGAGCGAGTTCGCCGCTTCCCGCGGCTGGGCAGGCGTTCAGCCGCGCCCAGGAGAGCAGGGCCCTGTCAGCGCAATGGTGACTCGGGACGACAAACATCATCACTCCAAACGTCCCCTCTTCTTCCTTCTTCCCCCACTCTGGGCACTGAGCACACGGCCCTGTGCTCCGGTCCCCCGTGCCGGCTGTGCGCCCTCCCCAGCGCGGCGGCAGGAAAAGCGGAACGGCCTCGGCTCCGTGCGAGCCCCGCTCAGCAGCAGCGCAAACACCTCTGCGTTACCACCCCGTGCCCAGCACAAACCCAGCAGCCCCGAGCCAGCCACGGGCACGAAGATCAACCCTGCCCCAGCCGAAAGCTGCACTCGCACCAACACCGAACCACCTTCCACAGCCTGCCTGACTTCAGGCAACACGAGACAGGCCAGAACTCACTTTTAAGCCCAGCCCTAGTGAGCATTTTTTCTTAACTGATGATATAAAACACATTAAGCAGTAACCCCAACCAAATACTAATTCCTGT
This sequence comes from Tichodroma muraria, assembly GCA_013390105.1. NCBI lineage: Eukaryota > Metazoa > Chordata > Aves > Passeriformes > Sittidae > Tichodroma > Tichodroma muraria. The sequence continues at coordinate 9,169 of WAAG01032202.1, read as the reverse complement.
TAAGAAAATAAGATTTATAATCTTTATTGTCTACTTACATATAATAAATATAATACAGAACAAAAACATCACATCCATTGATTGTATTACACAGGCTGTTAATCAGAATACATTACATTTTCTTTTCATTAGCCCTTTTATAGGGTTTTGGTACTGGATATTAAGAATTTCAATTTATAAACCTTTTAACATAAAAACAATTTTCCAATTTCCACCTTCAGGTATGTTTCAAATATTCATACATATACTGGTTTTGTTAAAAATATATAAGCACTGTTCAGTATTTGCAATATAGGACTTCAATTTCCATTCATTAGATCTCTATTAATATAGAGAATTTCAAAATAATTAATAGCTTAAATCCGATTTTAATTAAAAATACTTATTCTATATTTTTTATTTAACTGACCTCCCATCAGAAAATGAAGTGACAGCATAAAGACACCCCAGGCAACAGCCAGTGTTCACTTTTAGAGAACAAAGGGTAAAAGCTCTGGTTCTTGCTTCACCTGTATTATCCTGGAATAATGGAGACACAATTTGGTATAAAGAGGGCAGGAGGAAACCAGAGCTTCTGAAGAGATATGCATCTTCATTTCAGATTTACCACTGCCATCCTGCTGTTTTCTTGGCTTAAAAATCACTGCATCAAACCCTGATATATGTTTCTCTCTGCATGAATATCCTTGCCATTAAATAGAAATTAGATTAAAATGCTAAATTTCTTTTTTATCAAAAATAGATCAAGGTTTAACACACTCTGAAATCAGGTTTTCAAGTGCAAATGCAATACAAATTGGCAATTCACGTTCTGCTTTCACTAAGGAAAATGGTTAGAAGATGATGCATAAAGATGTTTCATAGAAGATACTTGGCTATCTGGAACTTGCTGTGCTCCCAGAACATCTGAATGTTCATTATCAGCAAACTGTACAGACTTCAGGGGAAAAAAAGTTTTCTTCAGGTGAAATCTCTTCAGTTAAAGCAGCTTCCACTTTTAAAGTGTAACTGAGAATGCCCTGAAACTCAGTATAAAATGCAATGCCAGAACAGCCATCAAAACTACAACTAGTTTTGTGCATCTTGTAATGCACTCAGGTTTCAGGGGTTTCATAACTCAACATTTCATAAACGATTTTGTTTTACTAATATCTACTCCAAAGAGACCATACAGGAACTTTAAATCATTACAAACACCTCTTCAGCTCTGCAATGCTGAAGCTGTACCTCATACTTGGTACACTTCTCTAATTCCATTCAGGTAACATCAACTCCAACACCTGGCTGTACTTTCCGTGTAGCCTTGTGTAAACAGCCTCTCATGAGTGCCAATTAACAGAGGCTGGATGGACTTCAAAAAAACCAAACCACAAACAAAAAATACCTCCTAAGACTCCAAATATAATTTTTTTCCATGATTTTTTTTTAACAATCACAGGGCTTAATTTAAGCCTTTAGTTTCAATATGAAATGATTATTTAAAATACCTATTTTTATATTAAATCAAGATCAACCAAAGATCAATCTAATAAACTACTTCCTATGTGGAATTGGGCTATGCAAGAAATTACCCCAATGATTTTACAGCATGTTTCCTACTTTCCTACTAATATTCTTGATTTTCAATTAACATTTCTGTTTTAATTTTTTTTAGGGTTTTTTTTTTTTTTTCTTCTCTAACAGGAAAGTGACACGGTTGGAAAGCCCCTGCTGTTCCCCTAGCTAGAGGAAAAAGTAGATTCTAAAATATTTTACAAATTACTTATTCTGGCAGTGGAGCTGACTTGACTGGTAAGCAAGAGGTCAGATTTAGATAGAAGAGAAGCATCACCTGTGACACAAAGAGGACTTGTGGACTGGCAACATCAGTAACACATTGACTGGTATCAGCAATAAAAATACCATCATTTGCATATAATACAATTAGTTCAGTGCTAAATGGCTAATTCCCCTCAGCTTGGTAAGTATGGGGGTTTGATTGGTTTTATTTGGTTGGGTTTCTTAGGAAAAAAAAAAGTGGGTAAGAAGTCAGGAACGTATGTGAAGAACTATAGAATAAACAGCCCTGAATTTTTATTTCTGAGGCTATTTCAGTATTCAGTCATATTTCTTCTGTGGAACATACACAAAACTTGTCTACCTTCCCTGAAAAAACCTTCAGAAGTTCATTAATAAAAGAAATGGAACACTGGATGCAACTTTATAAATTGAGATGCAGTTAAAGGACTCTAAACTTGTAGAACTAAACAGCTGCTTTCTACAAAAATCCTCAGATAAAATCCCTTTATGCTTTTTAAAAGTAGGAAGTGAAAGCCAGATGGAATTCTGGATGCATTCCACATCATGACAGGCATATCCAGAAGAAATCTGGTTACCTACTAATACCAGATATAATGACAAGAGTGAGAACACATCTCTAAGCAGCCACACTACATATCAGATTTACTTTACGTTTTACATCAGATTTCTAACACCACAGAGGACTAGGGCAGTCAAAATACAATTACACTGGCTTTACCTAGAGAGGAAATTCACTCTGCAATGAATGCAACAGGGCATGGAAATGGAAATGTCAAAGCAGAAATCATCAAGAGGAAGCTGATGCTCAAGGCTGATGACTATGATCACATGTTCTCACTATGGACAAAAGAAGCGTAAGTATAACCCAGCAAAGTGCAGGGGTTAGTATTTCTCATGCTGCTGATTTTAAATAAAAGTCATGCAGCAAGACAAATTCACATTCTAAATAATTAAGCTGCATACTGGCTACGTGGAAATACCTTTTGTGATCAGTAACAGTAGTGTGTTTACCATCTTTAACAGCACTAAAATCCCTCCATTTATACTACTGAAGTCTTAAAGCAAACCACTCCAAACACACGCTGCAGACAGAAATACTGCAAAGGCATAAAGGTCAACCTGACTGCAGAGTTCTTTTCAATAAAGTTCTACTTTATTAATGCTGTCTATGACTCTCATGGGCTTTGAATCAAATCCCATTCTAGCCAAAGTAACTTCACTGGAAAAACAAACAAAAAATCCCCCAAGGTGATGAGATCTTGTAAAAATTTAGTAATATAAATTAATATATTTTTGTTAGAGATTTATACTGATCTATCCCAGAATCAGATTATGCATTATTACACCACTGCCTAACCCTGAAAGTTAATGTCACTGTCATGCCAGAAGTGCAACTTCAAAATCAGTGGAGTAATTATTCATTACTATGGTAAAGAGGACAATAAAGTAGAAAATCACACACACTTGAGCATCAACTTAGAATGGATTTTTCTCCAAAAAGTAACAGAGTGTTGGGCAGAGAAAATTTTATTGACATCTTTAAATGCTCTTAACATTTTCATCATGATTTACCTGATAAGCCTAAGGAAATTCAACATGGAAGTTACATGATGTGAAATGTTTGAGTGAAACCTGGAAATGTTTGTAGCAATTTTAAAAGCAGGAATTAGTTATTGGCTCTCACAACGTATGGTATTATCTATATTTCCCTGAGAAATCATGCCCTGCAATGATCATGTAAAACAAAATACAACATTAATGAAATTGTGGATTAGATAGGGAAAAAAATGCATAGCAACAGTTTATGAGTCACATAAATGCTACTGGAGTTGTAACTATTAAATCACAGGCACTACACGTGACAGCCAGAACAGAAATGGTAACTAACTCAAAACTTATCTCAAGTAAAGGAAACTTTGAAGTGATTCAAAGTGATTCAAAGTACTACAGTTAGCCATGTAACCCAACATCGTGCTATTACATCAGTTTGTCTCTTGAGTTTTGAGCATGCCAGTTCTCCACTTCATTTACACTCTGCCTATTTCCACATGAAATTCAAAGTGTGTCCATAAACTCAGCTTATCTTCAAAATTTAACTGGTTTTCCCTGTCCTCTGATAGCTTAGTTTAGCTCAGTAACATAATTTCCCTAAGATAGGGGGATCTTTTTGTAGGGAATAGGAAAGACAACAATCCACCCTAAGAAAAATGGAACCAAGAATTACAACGAAATCGTTTTGCCACCTTATTTAAAGCCATCACAGCTGTGAATAGCAGTACCTAGGCACGAGTATTGTGACAGGAATGACAATTACAGCAGCACACACCAAGAAAAGCAATTTGCAGGCTCTCCTATTTTCCTTAGTACATTCCAAGGAGGTCTGCCATGAATAGACCAAGAATCACCTGCAGCTCCCCGGGTTGAATAACAGCCCTGCTTAACACCCCATTTCCACAAAATACCCACAGGGACACCCAGGCTGTGCCTCAGCCTCCAGCTTCTGAGTCTGTGTGCAGTCCCTGCAGCCCAACTCCACAGCCAGCCAGACCGTCCTGTTCTACAGCCCCTACCCCCTACAGGCATTCCCAGAGGCCAGAAGCCAAGGAGCAGGGTGCAGTGAAGACTGGGAAAGCCAAGAGCAAGCCCTCAGCGCCTTCAGGAGCACTCATGTGCACCAGACTTTGCTACAGATGTGGTATTTCCACCCCTTGCTGAATCAGCATTCCATCTGCACCAGTCCCTTGTAGTGAACACATTTTCAGCGTGACTGAAACCCAACATGAAATGGCCAGAAAAACTTAAATCCTTTTCTGCTTTTGAAGTGCAGCACACTGCTTATCAAACTAGGAGAGAGTCACCAAAACCCTAAAAGCAAAGGCATGTTCTGTAGCTTTTGGCAAATTATCATAATTTCCTTCATATATAAAAATCAAACAGCCCCAAAACCTCAACTGCATGCCCAGAAGAAATTGTTGGCTGTCTCAAAGGATTACAGGAATTAGTTCGACTATCTGACAGAGCAACATGAAGTATTCATTTCCCATTTTGTAGGCCTGGGAAATCACTGTTCCTTTACCACCTAGTGACGATCAAAGAAATGCTCAACATTATTTTTCTAAAGCATATGTGGTTCCTACAAGAAGTAAGTCAGAAAGAAGACATTCCCAAATTGAAACAGTAAGAGCAATGACAACATACGCTCCCACACAGAGGTAAAGCACTCATGAGAGCTCCTTCACGTTCCAGTTGTGTCACAGGGAAGAAAAACCCAGCACGTCTCCATTGCGTCAGAGGTACCTGAGAATCAAAGCTAAATCTCTTGTGCATTTACCAAGCATCCATTAGAGAGCTATGCAATTTACATTTCAAATCAGACGTCATATTTATAAAATACCATTGTACTAAAAATCACAAGGTTTTGTAGAAAAAACTCCATCACATTCTATTAAATGCAGGAACAATGTTATATGTCATAGCCTCTGTAATTAAAAGTGTAACACGTTTCCTGTAACTACAGGGGCACCACTGTTTAAAAATCCTTTCAGCAAGGACAATTTGTTTTGTTCCTACTATTTCAACAAGTGTAATTTAATTCAAAAAACACAGCTTAAGCTACCTAGTGCCACGAGATAAAAATATTTCGTATCTTATTAAAAAAAAAAAAACAGCACATTTTTGCTAAAAACAAAAACATTTGGAAAGCCCTGACTGAGTTTACTGAATGTTCTTCAACATTTTTGGGGTCAGAGACAGAAGAATATTCTCTTAGTACTTCTTAACCTCTCAAACTAATGAATGCAAATTAACAGTCATATAGATGGGAGGCTATGGTGATCTTTTACTTTAACCCATGAACATAAGGGCAAATATAAATAGCAACTGCATATTTGACATTACAGATCCAATCCTGTTCGCAAGACCAATTGCAAAAAAAACAGTACTAGAAAATTTTGCAACAAATACTGTCATTGCCCATCTGAAAGCAAACTCAGTTTTCCCAGGCATAACGCACTGATGCCACGAGTCCCAGCTGATTCAAATTTGCAGTTAATGCCTGGTATCAAATATTTTGCAGGATCTCATTGAAACATTTCATTAACTGAGACTTTTTTTTTTTATTGTGAGTAGGCATTAACAATACTTCTTGAAAGAAAGTTAAAGCAAACATCCTCTAAATTTGTCATAATTTTGAAGGACAAATCCAAAACCTAAGAAAACTCCAGGGATCAAAAAATGCCTGAAAATTCTACCAAAATAAAATTAGTTCAACATACTGCATTTTCAACCCCTCTGCTTGTGGAGCTTGAAAATTTAACCATGAAATTTAATTGACTTTCTTGTTTCTTTTGGGTTTGTGATTTTGTTGTGGTTGGTTTTGGTTTTTTTTTAATTCCTATTTTAATGGACTTACCATCTCATCTTAAAGAGGTGCCTCAGATCACCAAAGTTTGTAGTGCAATCCAGTATTAAAAACAGAAAGGAAAAACTTGATAAAGGTGAAATATTTGAACAGAATAGCCCCCGGTTCCTTCTCTACACACAGTTCTTATATTAAATTCCAGATGCTGCCTCGAATTCTTCTATAAATGTAGAGCTTAAGCATGTTGCTTTCCTGCATTCCCTCTCAAATAATAGTTTTATTACCAAAAGACCAAAATTGTTTTTGGAAGGATCATTACTGAATGCCAAAACATGAACAAGCATTTCTGCAATGTCATCCTTCTGTATTTGTGTGGAGGGACAGTAGAAATACCCTACATTATTAATAACCTTGTTATGTGGAAGAAAATACTCCTGGCTAAAAATCCATTTTACATTCATTATTAAAAAAAAAAAAATTCCATCAAAAGCCAAAATTAACTTTGATCTAAGTGTCTTACAGGCCAGTAGCTGAAAAATGGCATTGACTAATTTCAAATATTCCTGAATATAATTATAATAGCTTCTCTGGATTAAAAAGGATAATACACTGCAGTGGAAAGAAGATAATTATCAGTTTTAGAATAAATTTATTAATACAGCTGGGGGGGAAGAAAAATCAATGCAAACACCTTTCCTTTTCATATTGCTTAGCAGATTAGTGTAGTGCCAACCCACTGACTGAAAACTTTTACAATTAAATTGATCTCTTTCACAACGTGGCAGCTACACCTGAAAATTTTCATGTCTGAGAGACAACTGTGATTGAGAACGGGTTACAGAACCAGTCTGTTTTCAAACATGTGTAAGAATGTACACCCAAATGAATTGTAATTAGAAATATTTCACCATTCACTAAAATTTTAAGCGTTCCTGATTGTTGGGCAATTTTTTTTTATTTTTAAACATCAGCACCCATTGCCATTACAAGGCTACTCAAAATGGCCTAAGACATTATATATGTAGTGTTCCAGGACCGTACAAAGATCCTGCCTCAGTAATTATAAGAATGCACTTAATAAATTATTCTTCTATTTTCATCTATTAATATGCAAATAGTTTATACAACATAAAAAATTTAATTTGTACCTACTACAGGTAACATATCTATTTAGCTTTTCATCTGAAAGCCTGTAAGACTTGATGACCTGCAAACTTATTTACATAACTATCTTAAAAATAATATTGTCCAGCATTTAACAAAATCGTGACTTAAAAAAAGAAAGAAATCACTTAACAGCATTTGCTTTCTTGATTTTGTCAAGTAATGTCACCAGCTCAAGTGTTATAAGGCAGGTTGGTTGCTCAGATGGACTGACTCCCTATGGTGACAGGCATGTAGTAAATCTGTTCATTTATAAAATCAGATGAAAGCAAGAAAGAGAAAAAGTTTAGAGTTTCAAAAGAACTGAAACTTCTTATTTTTACTACAAATTCAGAATAGGCACTGAAACATGATTCCTTAGGGATTTTTCCAGAAGATTGTCTCTTCGCTGGGCATCATTCCATTTTTAAACTAAGAAGAAGAAGAAAAAAATTATCAGGGGTACATAACTCAGGATTACAAAAGAGGAATTACCAAAAATATTTGCTTCCATCTCATTAACAAATGAAATAACTCCATGTCTCAAGACATCACAATTACTGTTTCGATTAGAATATTTTTAATTTTATTATTAGATTTAAGCAACACCGGAAAATAAAAATATACTTCTCACGTAATTCTGCATGCATTATTGAAAACCCTGAAGCACAGGGCTAGAAGAGTCCTAAACTCTAGTCTGCTTTAATGCTCCAAGCCAGTAGCAACACACCATGTAGTGTTCCTTTTAGAGATTTGCACAACCTCCTCTTAAAGTGGGATATTTTGCAAACTCTTTAGCTATTCTAGTACACTTTCCCTATGCTTATCATGAGAAATATTTAGCCTAATATTTAATGGAATTTACCAACATAATTCTTGTCAACTACAAACACAAAGGCTCCTTTCCACTTTCTGGACCCGTAATGATAAAGTCTGGTGATGTTCTTTAAATCCCTAAATGGTTGACATTTTTCATGAGCTGCAGTAGCCCAAACTGAGACCCCAACAGCACTAAAGGGTGAGTTAATTACTTCAGATGTCTTCCAAACACATCACCCATGCCAAGAAGTTGTATGGATCTCCTGGTGTATTGACTCACATCCAGTTTTGGATACTTCTTTGTAATACTCTTCAATAAAAAACTACATTTCAGAACCATTGACCAAGAACTGTGAGAATCGGCAACAAGTAGCAATAATAACTTTGAAAATACACTTTAAAACTCTGTCCATCAATACAGAACAAGACTGACTGCATGCTCTTTAAAAATGTGTCCTTGCATAACACAAATGCCACCATGAAAACCACTCCTCAACTTTCTGTGCATTGTTTGAGGTTTATTAAAAGGTTTACCTTTCATCTATGAACAGCAGCTGTCTCCATCCTGTGAAACACTATGCATAGGGATAAGGCTTTCACACTGCTCACTTTCCTCTGGCATTCTTAAAAGAAACACATTTACTTAAAGTCATACAATAGTGTTAAATTGGTTTTTATGAAGCAAACATAAGCACCAAGTATGCAGTTGTTTGAACTTTAGCTATTAAAACCATGCAAACACTCCTTAAGTTTATCAAATGTACTCAAATTTGCACAATTTTCACTGCATGTGCTGGGTACAGAAATTATCACAGTTGCATTAAGGGAAAAAACTGTGACAACCACTAGGAAACTTCCTTAAAAAGGTAAACAGACTTCACATCTTTCCATTTTCTGAGCGTTACATAGATTAATTGTATGAACGGATTGGCAACTACTGCTATTAACAAATTAGTACACCTGAATATAAAATCAGGTGAAAATAAACAGAATACTGTGGCTTATAAAATATTATAGGCTTATAGGATATTGGAAAAGCTGAAGAGA
>WAAG01032192.1:20330-32222 GCA_013390105.1 Tichodroma muraria | reverse complement strand
CCTTCCTTGTTACAGGAGCAGAAAATGAGAACCCTTTCATCTTTGTCTTTCAAGCAAGTGGAACACAGGAGTTTCATCTGAGGTAGATCAGATAAAGAACCACCCCTAGTGTTATTTACACCCAAAAATATATTCACACACATAGACAGTGGTAATTAAACTTACTAATAATTTTAGCAGGAAATTTCAAATTCTGTTTTAGAGATATTTAAATAATTTTAAATTATTTTAAGCAAATAGGATCAATTTTAAAAGCCAGATAATATAAAGTTTTATAATGTTCTACACTTAAGTGAAAGTGAGAAGTTCTACTCTTCTGAAAGTGAGAGGCTATTTTGAGAAATAAATCTTGTACCCAGTGTGCAGTCCTGAAACCAGCTACAGTAGTTTATCACAGAGAGTTTACAGATAATCTAAAGTATAATACAAATGAATTAGACTATCTCTTCATTTCAACAATATGGTTTTAATTTCTATTAAGTCTCTAGATTGTATAGGGGCTATGAAATATTCCAGTAGTTACCTACCCTCTTTCTTCTTTTTGGACCACCGCTGATTTTCTCAAAGAGTAAACTCTTGCTCTGGAAGGGGAGAAAAAAAACCACAGCCATCAAATCCATTACACTCTTCTTTGAAAATACTACTTCTGCTGTTAAATATTATCAGATGTAGAGAAGTGTGTAGTTTTATGGGAGAAATAAACCACAAATTAATATTTTTGTATTCCTACTTATATTTGCAGTTCTTCAGGAGCAGTCACAGCCTTATCAACAATTTAAAAGCCAGTAATTTTCCACTATGTTATCCCCCATATTCAGGCAATAAGTGCTTCAAGTACGTGCTCTATAGTCTGGATGTTCCCCATCATGTGATACATGATATAAATACATATATATATAATGAAAAGGCAGAAGGAAAAAGAAAAATAAGAATGTGAGGGAGAGGAAGCAGGAGTCCTGCCTCTGGTATATCTTTCTATACGTTTGAGGTGACACAAGAACAGGAGCAAAAAATACTTGCTTTACAAGGGATTTTCTAATTCCTTTTAAAAACAGAAATAGGCGTCATTCCTACTGTTTTGTTGTCTTTGCTTATTCCCTTCCAGATATCAACACGTCCCAGTGCAAAGTTCTGCTGAAAGGAGTTCAGCGCCAACTCTTCCTTTGTTTAAGTAGTGCCCTCAATAAAGTTTCTAAAAACCATTTGGTCTATAACATTTTTAATGGCAAACCTTTTAAAAACTGCCAGAAACATCTTGGCAGAAGAGAAAGTTATGATGATGAGAAAAGAAAAAAGAAAAAAAAAGCCAACACAAAAAACCCCCTCTGACCATAGTTTACATAAGTGCATCCACATATTGTTGTATTTCTTATAAGTAGTGAATTCTAATAAAGTCTGGAATAACACACACATGTTCAACACATTTTGTTTCAATTCTGTGTTATGAAGAAAACCAAAACCAAACCCTAACCTGAAAATGGAAGGAGAGAAGAATTACATGTATAAAAGCAGAAGACTGTATAAACAAGGCCATTAATTCTGCTATAAACAACTGACCTAACATTGATTATATAAATAGAAAGTGTAATTCTAGCACGAGACAAATTCACCAAACACTTCTAACTCTCTCTGCAGCCTTGATATGAGAAAAAACAAACATTTTCAAGTGTTACAATGAAATCTGCCAAAATTGTCTGTTTTGTACTTCTTGTGTTCATTAAACCTCAAATTCACAATGCCTATCTCTTGTCCAACCTCAGTTATTTTGTCTGAGCTGTTCCAAAAGGGAACAGAGGTGAAGTTGGCCAAGGGGGACATTCTTGGCTAGTCATTTATGCGAACTCACTTCAGGAAAATTTAAATTCAACATTTTAAAGAAACTCAGGGTTGCATGAGTTATTCTCCTTAGGAAACAAAGCACCATCAAAGCTTCTTTTTGTAAAGTATTTGACCTCCTTATACTTTCAAGAGAGGAAAAAGGGTGTTTCTGAAATAAAAATAATTTCATGGACTACTGCAGCTAGCATTTCTGTCATTCTGAAAAATTCCTTACAATTGAACTGTTCCTGCTCAAGGAAACTGTTTTTTGTTTAGTCTGTTTGAGAATGTTTTAAGACCCTAAGTACTACTGCAGCATTATGTGGAGTACAAAGCAAATATGGTTGTGGAGTGTAAGCTAAGAACATATTTGTATGATAATAGCAATCCTGAAAATATGTTCCACTGCGTAATGGCCTGACCTCATCAGCCACCAAAATCTGCCCATGAAGTGTTCATCCTTCACTGAGAGGTTGATAAGAATGAAGGCATAGAGTTTTCTTCAGTTAAAGATGTATCTCATGTAGAGTCATGCTGCATGTGATTTGCTACTTTTCCCTCACTCTTGGAGCTTCCTTTGCATCCTCTTGGCTACTTGGATTAGAGTACTACAGATTGGGATTTGGGTGGAAAAAAGTTAGAAGTTAAAATGCTTTCAACTAACAAAATATGTAAGAGGTTTTTAGATTTGATTGTAAATAGTATATTGTAAATTATCTTTGTGCAAGTGTTTCTGGATGTCAACAACACTTCTTCAAAACATCTAAAGAGCCAATTTCCAAGATGCAAGAAAGGCACACTCAGAAGGTGTCTGTGTCCTATGAAGAAAAGTCTGAACTCGGGAAAAAAACCTGAAATCTTAGAAACTATAGTTGTACACAAGGATAGAAAACTTCAAAAGTCATTCATTCTATTTCCACTGTCCCCTCTATGTTTTCCACATACGAGGAGAGGGAAGGAGAGTATGAGCTGTGGATCCCACTCTGTAAACAGTCTGTTCTTGAGACTTCCCACAGATCAGCATACTGATACATGGGGAGTTGTCCCAAAGACAGAAAAATTCTTCCCCTTTCTTCCCACTCCTAACCAGTGTATATTTATTATGATTTATATATTTGTACCTGCAGATGTATTAGCAGTATTTACACACAATATTTAGCACCTACATAACCCTACACTTTGCTGCACAAGAGCTTCTAGACTTGCTTGACCCTTATAAAATGTGCCTGTTATTCATGGGATGCTGCAGAGGTCCCACAGCTTTGCAAGCGTGACAGTCTCTCACCAAAACAAGCCAACCAACCAACCTGTTTCTGTCCCGGTAGGACAGGCACGTCCTTTTTTTCTGATCTGCTAATGTAATCTGGGGTTTTCTATGGTTACATTAAGGAATGTATGTTGGCTCCTGGAAAGGACGAGTCACTGGGAATTGTAACGCTTCCTCAACCACACAGTGGTGAGAAAAGGCTGGGGAGAAGCTCCCCCAAGAGCTGGGAGCACATGCCAGGAGATGCTGCTGCACGGGCTGCAGCTGGTGATGACAGCCTGGTGCCCACTCAGCTTGCAAGAGGTGCTGGAAACACAGTCTGTGAGCACACAGCCATCACAGCCCCTGTGCTTCTGGTCCTGGGCTCTTCAACGGGAGAAGCAGGAGCAAACTGTTGTGGGCAGGGGGAATTGTAGGTGCTGGGGGCAGTGGGAGGGTGAGGATGCAGTTACCCACTGGGCAGCCCACAGCCAGCTGTATTGGTCATTTTCAACTTAATGCAGGCAACAGTGAGTGCCGTAAAAGATCTGATCTACTTCAACTCTGCTATATAAGGTCTCAAACAGCTAACTTTTAGAGCACTCACCTGATTTTCCCAGAAAATTAAAAATAACAAACCCAGCCGCAAAAAGACATCACTGTATTTATGTTTTCAACATGTGGTAATATGCAATTAGGAGATGATCAGGGCTATTCTCCTGGATCTCAGCAGCATATTTGCTCATGCACATGACCAGCTGCTTCATCTCTAATTAAAAAGATCTGGAGTTGGCTAAGCTGCAGCTAGATATGATTACTGTTTAGTACCTAAAAATATTTTAATCCATACATGAGCAGCTTTTTCTCCTGAATTAGTAGTGATGGATGATAGATACAAAAAGCCCATGACTCACTAATGATTTACTATCATTTATTAAGTATATATGTTGCTGATGACAACACAGTACATGTTTGCTTGATTCTGAAATATTGCTATAGGCCAAAGATTTACAGAAGTGCTTTTGTAGTCTTCAGAAGGGTATTATGAAAGTAAAGTACTCATGAATAATAAGAAAACTAACAGCCTTATCTGGCATAAATAAGAAAGTTCAGCATCTGGTGTTTTTTAAATGAAAACCTTTGATGGTAATTACTTAGAATGCAACAAGTTTCCAAAATTTGGATTTTTGGCATGATTCTCTCCAGAAATTTAGCGCTCACATAAGTAATTAAGACTATAAATCTTACACTGGTTTGATCATGAAGATGAATCATTGTCTCAAAATTACAGCAGGAGAAGAGACTGCCAAACATGTCCGTTTATCGATATATGCTTACGGAGCACTGGTTTAGTGCAATCTTAAGTGAAGTGTTATAACAATGTAAAATGAGATTTCATTATTTGCTCTACAAGCATAAATTATGATCATTGTTATTGTTTTCCTGGCGCCTGAAAATGGATTTGGGATTGGATACTTTAACTGATGTAATCCAAGATTAAGTGGCAGAGCTTTCTTTGGAGCCTCTAGCCTGCAGAAATAGTCTAGCTGCAGTTATTAAAGTCCTCGTATGCTCAGAGCAAGATTTTTGCCCTTACTGCAGCTCACTCTGTCAATTATATGTGATGTGTCTGATGGGTTTTCAGTATAATACAGTGCATAATTTGACTAGCATCAAGTCCTCCAAAATCCTTGATGTGGGGAGGACTCCTTAAAGCAAGTTGTCTGATCCTAGATTTTTGTGAGGTGTTTTAAGTTGCTGAGCTCTGTCTATCTGTATTTTCTTTCTATTTTTTATATAGGTAGCTAAACAATGAATAGTCACTGAATCTGGATATTCTTTCAGATTAGGGCCATCTTATGTTCTGAAATCTTAACATTGCACTAATTTTTGCTACATGTTCACTGTAGTTTGAAATGTGGTTTTTTGCATTTATCAAGCTGTCATGCTTTGGGACAGTTAATAGAACAAGGATTTCTACTTTCTGTTTTTTTGGGGTATTTATCAATCACAAGCACTATTTCTGTTTCTCAGGGCAAGTTCACCTTTTTTGAAGTTTCCCTTAGGGTGATATTTTTTTCCAGCATTAAGGACAATATCATCCTCGTGGTTTCATAGCATCCCACACAGCAGACAATACCCAGTCTCACATGCAACAAAAAGAAGGAGCATGTACTCACCCACTTGCCCCTGTTGGGATAGTCATGCTCTGGATCAAAAAGGTGTTGGTGCAGTTGGTATTCCTTGCTGAACTCTGCTGTGTCTGGGGTGTTTTCTAGACACCCATCATTAACTGCAAAAGAAAGCACTGAGTGCTTAGTAGCTTTGAAACACATAATATGTGCCACATTAGTAAGCAAACTTCTTAAAAGCAATCATGCAATTGAAAAAAACATAAAGAACTGGATGACTAGAAAATACCAGTTTTTTTTTGCTTTTGAAACAAATTTGTCAGAATGTATTTATTTAAAAAAACCCCAAACCCTCATAACTTAATGAAACTTCAAAACTGAATTAATTTATTTTCCAAGTTCTTTCCCTCCTTTATGTTTTTCTTCTAATTATTGCACTTGGTTTTACCTAAAACTGCATCCTGTTCTGATTCAGAAGGGATATTCTTTTCTCTTTTAAATGCTCACAGGTAGTTTTAGGAATTGGTAAGGCAATACTTTTGAAGGTCGTGGTAAAACAGTACTGTGAACAAAGACAGAATTTCTTTCACTGAGTAGCTAGCTCTTCCTGGAGCTCCATTTCTACTTTGCTACTTTGTTCAAACTGGCTGAAAATCATTTCTGCATCATAAAATCTCATAAAAATGCTATGTAGAAGTTTTATGATGAAGACATTTCTATAGATTGGTAACTAATCTGGTCGGTCCAGAAACCTCCTTTAACCACAATGGATGGTTTTGTAGACAGTGTCACATCAAGATAATATCCTTTTAAAAATCAATTTACAGTCTTTTTACCAAAATAAGTCATCTTTAGCTTAAACAAAGTTCCAGCAACTTGAGGCTAGAGTAGCTTTTTGGATAGAGTCTGCTCCTGGAGCTCCCACTGCTTTGCCAGCATGAGGAGCTTGCAGTCCAAGCTCAGACATACCCAAGGAGATCCTACCAGCCAGGGCATGATGCTGGGCATTCAAACAGCTGCATCTGCCAGAACACAGGCACTCCAGAGCACACACCTGTGGACTTTCCCTTCTGTCCTTGCGTGTCATCATGTAAAAAGATTTTCAGATGGATTATCTTTTACCCTCAGATGTGGGAAACACTAAAGACTTGACTTAAAACTGTGTTGATTCAATGACCTGAGGAGGTTATTCTGAGTTCAACAGATCCAGCTTTCTCTCTTCTCATTGGGATTGGGAAAAAATAAAATTGCCAATAGAAAGCATATTGAAAAGGAAAACTCTTCATACTGGCTAAGCAATTCAGAAACTATTAAAACATTTAGAAATTATTTCAGTCTCAGCAGGGACAAGGTTGTATCAAGAGAGAAACAGGTGACAACAGAAGTGTGGTAGACCTCATTTGAGAGCATTTGTGTCTTTTGGTAGAAAACACAACAGGCAGCTGGACACATGGGTGTCCTCTGTGACTGCTAATCCAAAAGTCTTCAACTCAAGTGCTCCAGGCTTATGTATTCCTGCTGTGGAATGTGCATATGTAGACAGTGACTGGAAAAATTGTTTTCCATTAAGCAAATTCACAGACCTGATTGAGGAAGGCCTCTGGTAATTTGTATGCATAATACACTCACCACTTGAATTTCCATTTAAGGCTCTGAAAAACATTTTACTCTAATCCTAGCAGATGCTATCTTCACTCACAGCGTACCTATGACAGAGCCATTTATCTCAGCAGGCAGCACTTCCCTGCAAATTCCCCCTGTGTTCAGATCTAACTGTATTAGCTTACCTAACAACTTTTATTTCACCTAAGAAAGAAAAGTGAAAGAGATTTTCAAAGGCATTTCCCTGGATGCCATGTTTTTAATTTATTTATCTAATCACAAACAGAAGTCTAATGGGCAAGCACGGAAGATAGAAAGTCCATGTGTGTCTTGTGTGTGTGAGAAAATCTAAACCAATCATTTGCAACTTGTCAGACAACAGATACAGTGAACAAATTGGAAGATGAGGTATTATTTCAGAAGAGATGAAGGTATCACCAAATGGGCTGTAGTAAAAAACGTGAGGACTGTTTGAAATGTTGTTAAATTTTTGAATGAAACGTAAAAACACTTCACAAAACTTTTCATAACAAATATTATTTTTTGATGAATTCTAAGCTAGTCAGAACATTTTTAAGTAAGAATACAGACAACTGTTCCACATTATCCAAATAACATAAAAGAAGACTAAACAGAAAACATTTTGAAAGGATCTTTTAGCTCACAAATAAAAAATGAGAGAAAAACAGAGCGCTCATTCCCAGTTCCAGGTCCCAAGGCAGCCAATGGGTGTTTTACTCCTGCTTTCAGTACTGGAAGTCATTCCCTGGCTCAAGGAACGGGAGGGAGATCCGTTCTCTCGCTTCAGCGGCCGCAGCAGCAGCGCCGCGGGGCTCGGCCGGCGCGGCTGCGGGCGGAGGGGCGCGCTGCGGGTCCGCGGCACCGCTCCGGTGCCCGGGGCCGCGCTGCCCCTCTGCCCGAGCCAGCCTGCGCGCACTGCCTCGGGCTACGTCCGTGCACTTCTCCGCTCCTTGGCGCGGATGCACCCGCAGTGAGCTATAAAGACGCATGGATTGGAGCCAAGGTATCTTAAATATTGACTCATGGTCTGGGTTGGAGATCAGGGCAGACAGTTTCATTCCTTTTGGCACAATGAAAGTCTCTAAAATGAGGGTAAATCTCGTCTGTACAGAATAACTTTTTTCAGGGGCCATCTTGAAAATTAACTCCCTTGGGAACATACTCTCGTAAATCTCACTGTCTTCTACTCTGAGGTCAAGATGATTTCTTACATGTGACCTTCTCCAACATCATGCAGCAATACAGGAGGTGCACATATTAATAAAAAAAAAAATAAAAAGAAAGCTTATCTGAAACACTGAAACACCCGATTTCTCAACAGTTCTCCTGGGGTAGAGAATGAAAGAACCCCTCATTTCTGATCGTGGGTTGTGCAGTGCTGAAAGGAAGATGTACGGTTAAAACAGAGGTAGAAGGGCTACAGCTGAATTACCTGTTTTTCCAATAGGGCAGGGATTTGGAGGGTCAGGATATCCTTGATCTTCGCTGAAATCCTTTGGTACATTATCTCCTGTCAGCTCAGCCACAATGTTTGGGATATTGCCATAAGGACCCAAGTGCTGGAGACCCTCATGTGCACCACCTAGCAAAGACAATTTATGCACAGTCTTTTTACAAGATTAAATCTGTAAGTACTTTAGCTGGTGCAATCTGGACTTCAATTTAAAATATAATCTATCTCTCCCTCTCTCTCTCTCCATATATATATAATTGTTATAGAGACAAATCCAAGTTTAGATTTCAAGCATCTCTTTTATAAACATAACCATGTGACCTAAATTCAGTAGTTCAGAAAATTAAAAATGAAACTAGGAAACAAAATTGTTTACTTATAAAATAAGACTATTATTAGTCTTAGTGTTGTTTTTTCTTTAACTATGAAATTTTTAGGCATGAAAATGCGAAGAAAAAGAAATGTGAGACAATAATGAAACCTGATACATTTTAAAAGAACAATCATCTTCAGTCACTGATACTGTTCATTATAGTAACTAACAATAGAAGATATGGCAAGACAGCATCACGGCAGGAAGACAATGTTAATGACACTGTAGAAAGAAATACTACCTGCACAGCCTAGAAATACATTAATAAATAAAGTCCCAAGGGGGCTTAAGATTTTAAGGTCCTTGGGGACCCTTGGGTATTCTAGCAAATTCTGTTGTGTACACCTAGAAAAATTACTTTTAAATAAAACCAATTCTTAAATGTAAATTTGCGTTTCCCGTTGTAATGATAAAAAGTAGTGAAGAGTCCTTGTTGTTGATGGGAATTCTTGTTCACATATACCACCTCCAGTCAATGTAGTTAGTTACCAGCAGTCAGCGTGTTACAAAGCATCCCAGCCAGTGACTTCACATCTTTCCATACAAGATTACCATTTCCCTGTGGGACTCGGAGCACTGTCACTGCAGGGTTACAGCAGCAGTGTGCAGCAGGTTTTGTAACTAACTCAGTGGCGGAGGACACAATGATGGGCCTGCTGTGCTTGGGCAACTGCTCCCAAAATAGGTGTGCTGTGGCCACTTCCCACACACCTCGGCTGGGTGCCTTGCCTTTGTGAGTAGGGTCTTACACTAAAAGATTTGGGAACCAAGCTCAGGCACTGTCTCTCTCTATGCCTCTCTACAAATAATTATCTGTCCCAGATCTTTTCTGCATGCCTTACTGGCCAAATGCATCCACAGGCTAAACCCCAGCTGCTTGTGGAGTTTTTTTAACACTATTGTACACTATTCTTTTGAATTTCAGACAAATAAAAAGTTAGTTTCAAGCATGTTCTTTTTCCCTGACAAAGGCAGCCACCACACACACTGCGGCAATGGAGATGGTTGTGTGACAGCAAAGCAATATTTTTTTAAAACCCTATATAATAAGGGATAACAACATACAGTCAACATATAAATTCTATTAACAATGAATTGAGAGGAAAAGGAATTTGAACAATTGGAAAACACGAGTTAAAGTGTGAACACAGACACAACTGCTTGGGTAAATAGCAAAATCACCATATAATCACCAAATAGTCTTATTTTAAAATATTTACATATTTTTCATAGATTTAGAAGACATGAATAAAACCTCTGAACACGAAAGCTGCTCCAAAAGAATCATGCAAGTACTGTCCCAAATTACAAATAAACATTACCAGCCTAAATCATCTTCTACACAGCCAAACATTGTAAGCTAATATAATCATTTGCAAAAATTGCTAGCAGAAGGCACTCAAATACAAAATTCAAATTTTATATTCATTTCTACATTTAGAAGTGGCAGTTGAGGCAAATTTTGCAAATTAATTTTGCAAATGATCAGTTGGATGTTGGCATTATAGTAAAGCAAATTAGTCTATAAGCACATATATTTCCATTTATTTGCACAATGGACTGAAAAAAATTCCCTATTAAAAACTGCATTTCTGTTATATGGGGGTTTTGCTTGTAGCTGACCACGAGACCTGGTCCTAAAACCAGAACAGCATTATACCCACTCTGAATTTCATTATTATACCTTTAGTCCATAGTCCACACAAAGATGACACTCGTAACACAATAATGTTATGGTGATGAGGTTAAAAAAAAGTATAACATACATTTAATCTAATGTCATTTAATATAATGTCTAATATATAGCATAAGATACTTCTTTTGTACTCAATTCCTTCACATGAAGATTGATTACATATATGTACTTAAAAGCATCAGGTTATGATTCTGCTGTAAACTACGGAACCACATAATCAATACGTGTTTGAACATCCTGTATACAGTGTGGTCCACTATGGGACAATCCATCAGATAGAAGTCTATCTGTGCTTGCATGTGGTGCAGACCTCTTGGCACCAAAGCTCCATCCACAAAGGAAGCAGAGGTACTTAGCAGGCTCCAGTGTGCTATATATACATGTAAGTTTAAACCGACTGCCAAGAATTCCCTTGACTGAGTACAAACCAATCTTTTTATATTAATATAAAGGATTGTTTCCTTTAGGAATAAATGCCCAGGATCATTTGAGGGTTTTTTCCTTTCTTTCCAAAAGAGCTGCAGACAATAGCACCTGCTCTGGTGCCATAATTTAGCACACTTGAGTGATTTAATAGCATCAGCAAAGCTCACTCCTTATAAACTCTGATAAATAGTGCACTCAGCAAAGACTACAATAACAAAAATGAAACGCTATGAATATACAAAGTTGGGATATTATGTATAATAATTCTCATTAGTTGCATTAGTTTTGGTATTATAACGTTACTGATTTAAAGAAACATATTGGGATTGAATACACTGTAGCTACCAAGTCAAAATATTGGGATACAAACATATACAGTCAGCTACAAAAATAGTAGAAGGTGAAGTTTATTGAACCTTGAGGCAGAGCCTGAAAGCAAAAGACAAGGAAACTAAATACCAAGAAACTTTTCATAATTTCCTATCCGAAGGAATCATGAATTTCAGACAAATAAATGTCAGACAAATTCAGACAAATAATCTAACATGATTGTTAGATTATTCTAACTTGGACTACCAAAAATCCAGAGTAGTACAGACACCACCCTTGTACTAAGAAAGGATGAGCTAGATAAATCTATGATTTTTTCCATATCTCCTTATTTATATGAACAGGCTCTTCTGTGCCATATACTAGCAAAGAAAATACTCCAAAACAATCAGCTCCCTTTCACATGCAGGATTTTTGTGAGCATTTATTACTAGGTATTTCAAATTCCTACAGGATAAACTAGAGGTTTAGGTGTCTTGGGCTAAGATCAGCATTGTCCTAAGTAAGCTCTGAATTTTATTTACAATATATGCATGTATGTAGTCATCTAGCACTAGACTTGAACTGTTTCAGGGTGGAAAACAAAAAAAGAACAATGCGTCTCACCATTATTATAATTCTGGAAAAGTATTTTATCAGCTGATTTCAGTTAGAGATCCTTGGAATGATTAGAAGTTTAAAGTGCGTACATTTCAGTTCATTTCTTTGTAAGAGCAATACTGTCTGTGTGGGTTTCCCACCCATGCAGACAACATAACCACTCCATTCTTGGAGGACAAAAAAAAAAAAAAAAAA
>WAAG01032192.1:4365-20292 GCA_013390105.1 Tichodroma muraria | reverse complement strand
AAAAAAAACAATGGAAAAGAAACATAAAGAACAACTAATTTCTTGCAGGTATTGAATGTTTCCCTGATCAAACACATCCAATGGAAATGCTGTTAGTCCACTGAAGTTTTAGCTGCTGCTACCCATCTATTGGTAGTGTATCCCAAATCCCAAGTTAAAGCCCTTCGCTTGGCAAGTCATTAGGTGCCTCAGAGTGTCCAAGCCACTCATAGATTCACAGGGGAGTCTTCTCCCTGAGCAAAAATCACACATCTTATCTTGACCAGTACAAACTCCAAGAAAACATGAGCTGCAAGGGAAGCCTGGTATAGCTTATCCCATTTGCCCAAGGTTCCCAAGGGAGCAAATACACATTAATCAGAGATGTAACACCATACTTCCTACTTTGCAAAATCTTTTGTTAATCTGGACTATCTGTTCTTATCACTAGGAATAGTCTTGAAGATTGTTTACAGTGTCTCCTCAACAAATCAGAGAGACATCTTTTTCCTTTCACAGTGTCAGCTTCTCAATACTATCCTGCACTTTCCTCCCCAGTCATCTTGCCGTATCTACATTTGTTGTGTCATGTTGCATTCAAAAGGAATATCTCCCCAGTTGAAGGCAGGTTTGACAGAATGCTTCCCAGTGCTCCTATATGTTAAACTGGGGCACCATCCACTAACTTACTTTTTCTTTTATTATCTGCAGGACCACCCATCATGTAAACTCTCAAAAAATCCTGAATGCAGAAAATGCATTTACATTTTCCTTACCCTTTCTAACACTTCTAAAGGCTTTAATGCCCCAATGCTGTAATTACAATTCTGCTAGCTTCATCCTAGAGAGTCCTATACTGCTTGCTGAAATTGACTGAGCACAGGAAGTGAGAAGAACTGAAAAAAATTATAAATTATCACATTTTGTCTATTCCACAGAAGCTGTTAAATAAGAGAACAGAGAAGGAGAAAAAGCATAGGAGAACAAAGAATGGAAAAATGCAAACCTAGCCAACTTCCTTAACCATTCAAGAGCATGCCTCGAGAAACACAAAAACACTACAGCTATACATGCTCAGGCATCCTAGATTCCAGAGTGGGCTTGTCTTCTCCTTAATGACACAAAGTTTTTTAAAACTATAAAGACTAATTTTCTATTTCTCTGCAGAGGGACAATGTTTTCTAAAGCCTTAAGCACACACATAGCACAATTACTGACCTTGCTTTCAGCAAATAATTCAGTTTTATACAATATTTTAATTACAAACAGTACAAATATTTAAGATATTAAAGGCTCTTATTGTGAAATAGTTAGGACCAAAGTAATGCCCACGCCTCTCACAATAAATTTATAACAGTAGCTTATATGTCATTATTATTCAAATTGTATACACAATAAAAAAATCCAGCAGCGCACTTGCTGACAAAGCAAAAAAAAAGCAAACTCTTATGCTTGCCTTGGTTGAACAGTCCTCTAATGGACTTCATTAACTTGTCCTTCAGCTGAACAGTGGCGTTTGCACGTCACCATGTGGATAAGCTGACCCTTTTTACACACACAGTGCATTGTGCAGCACACAGCCAGGGGCCCCTCTGCCACCCTGCCTTGCAGCCACTGCACACCAGCAGAGTGAAAAAAACCCAAAGCCAGCAAATTGCACCCTCCTGTCACTGCCACAGCACAACCTCGCTACTGACCACGTGTGCAGCATGTGGTTCTGGGAAATGGTAACAGCAGGAAAACAGTGACCTCCTTTATCCCATGAGGGATGGGACACTGTTTCAATCCTGTGAATGTGCCAGCAAAAGACTGGAACACTTTATTCACTTGACACCAGCTGCATGAGAAGTCCAAAAGCTCCATCAGTGTCAACACATTCAGAGAAAAATACTCCTTTCACTCCTGTAATGTGAGGCCTGGATGCACCAGAAACATCCCAAACATCCATGTTTTGTCTCTACTGCTCACTGAACTTCAGAAAATTTTCATGTTTATTTCCCCATTTGTATTCATTCAATTCCACTTTCCATGCAGATGGCTCAAAGTCCCAGACGGTTCTCCAGCAGGTTTAAAACCTTCCCATGCCTGACACCTGCTACAAGGCAGATTTCCCAACTGCCCCAAACGACCTCCTTGTGAGCATTCCCAGTGCGGAGCTGGAAGGCTCCAGCCTCTGCCCTGGTGAGCCAGTATTACCTCAGAACTCCAAAAGCAGAGGCCTTGCCTTGCAAAACCCTCCCAGTCAAAATGAGGCTTCTTTTGCACTTGAACAAAAGGAAGGCACAGTAGAGTGGGGAGATGAAGAGCCCTGGCAGGTAAGACCAGGCTCAGCGCTGCTCTTTGGTGCTGCAAAAGGGGCTCAGAACAGCTAACTTGATGTACTAAAGCATCCCAAGGGGAAGAACCAGCTTCTTCAGCTGACAACATTCTCCTCATTCATCCCTGCAGCTGAGAGCACTGCTGAGCACACACACCGTGGCAAGCACAGGGAGAAAAGCTCTGGAAACCTTTGGAGAGTGTTGGAGATCCTATCTCCTGGCACAACACCAAAATCAAGAAGAATAAGTCTCTTCTTTCTCTAGATTTCTAAAATGCCTCTTCATAGAACCAAATAAACTTAGAAGTACTTTCTNCCCCCCCAGGCCCGACGGCCACGTGGGGAGAGGGGGAGCAGAGAATGTTCGGCAGGAGCTCTTACCTGAGCCTTTGTCGGAAACCAAGAGAGAGATGATTCCCGGGTTTGCATTTAAAAAAGGTGTATCGTAAAAGGCGTACCCACGCTTTCATTGGTTTTATCAAATGTCAGTAATACACATTGGCCAATCACGGCCAAACTACTACACAAGCACAGGGAGAAAAGCTCTGGAAACCTTTGGAGAGTGTTGGAGATCCTATCTCCTGGCACAACACCAAAATCAAGAAGAATAAGTCTCTTCTTTCTCTAGATTTCTAAAATGCCTCTTCATAGAACCAAATAAACTTAGAAGTACTTTCTTACTGCAAGTTAATTTAAAATTCAGATGGAAGCATGGGAAATACTGCTGATTTTGAGAACAGATGCAGAAAGGTATAACTCCAAGCATGCTTACAGAATCATAGAATATATAGAGTTGGAAGGGTCCTACAGGGATCATCAAGTCCAACTCCTTGCTCTGCACAGCATCATCCCCAAGAGTCACACCCTGTGCCTGAGCATTGTCCAGAAGCTTCTTGAGCTCTGTCAGGCTGGTGCTGTGACCACTGCCCTGGGGCACTGTTCCAGTGCCCCCCCCCCCACCATCTGGGTGAAGAACCTTTCCCTATTATGCAACCTATTGACAACCTCAGGCCATTACCTTGGATCCTGTCACTGCTCACCACAGAGCAGAGATCAGTGCCTGCCCCTCCTCTTCCCCTCATGAGGAAGCCGTAACTGCAGTGAGGTCTCCCCTCAGTCTCCTCATGAGAGACAAGCGGGGAAAAAAATCTTTGAAAACAAGAGCTCATCATAATTTGGCCAATATTTACTGATATATATTTTTAATACTTTGGGACTGTATTCCAATGCTAGATGGAATTTTACAGATTCATATTAAATTTCTCTATACCTTCTGCCAATATTAGAAAATACAGTTACTATAACGTGTCAGACAATACAGAAGCTATCATATTCCCTCTCCTCTTTAGGTTTCTTACCTCTCCTACTGTATTTTTCCTTCTACTGACATGTACAATAAAAATAATTGTGGCTACAAATCCCATTCTACTTGGTTAATTATCTTTAGGTATATGACATTCTACTTAATTCTAATTCCCTACAGACCTGCCATCTTTCTTTCCCAAAAGCTGCTTGAGATGGGACTCTCTCCTTTGGTGGCATCTTTTAAAGATGACTTTATGAATAGCAGCCTGTACCATATAACAGAGTAGTAATATAGTAGTAGTAACATAGTAGTCTGTACTACATAACAGAGGTTAGTAGGAGCTTTTTAGGGTTGGAGTCACTTTATTTTCTTGGTTCCTCAGCAGAGGTATGTGATGCCTGCACACCCTCCTGCAATCACAAGGGAGGATGTTTCAAGAAAATATTTCAGATCCTCAAATCTAAATATGTTCCTCAGTCAGATCCACCTGCAAATAACAGATCTAGAGAGAAATGGGGATTAATACACTTTTCTTCTTGTGTGCTCCATTGACTGACTTCTCTGACAAGCACACTAGATTTGAGAATTTCCCCTGCATGTTCCCAGCCACACTGAGAACACAGGAGTAGCTTCTGCACCCTTCCTGCAGCTCTGGGGCATCGAGGAAGGGCAGTTCCCAAAGTTCAGTCGTGGCAGAGCTCATAGTGGTAACACCTACTGCCTTTGCTGGATCCTGCCCTTGCTCCTCAAGAGGGAAAGTGGTGAAACACATTGAGGTAACCTGGTGTGACCTCCAGCACCACACACACACAAGCTTGGCTTTCTTATTGTTCACTGCTGATCATGGCTTATAAATTCATAAGGAATCAGAGATATTACAGGCCAAATTTCAAAGATTTTTCCTTAGTAATAATAAAGTCACACCACCTCATCACTTTCCAGTTTGTGGAGTTAGAGGCATAAATATTTTATGTGCAATTTCTTCATAAACCTGTGCCATATCACTCAGATAAAGAAAATCCACTGTAAGC
The DNA here is from genome assembly GCA_013390105.1 of Tichodroma muraria. Taxonomy (NCBI): domain Eukaryota; kingdom Metazoa; phylum Chordata; class Aves; order Passeriformes; family Sittidae; genus Tichodroma; species Tichodroma muraria. The sequence goes on along the minus strand of WAAG01032192.1, from coordinate 15,659 downwards.
CACTGCTGTCATTTGGCACTGTCATTAGCTTTTAAATTCAGAAATTAGCATTCTAAGGCACCTCTCTTACAATATGTATCACTGCCTGATACTCAAATTCTGGTTGCACTTAACACTACAATTTGTGGAAAAAAAGGCAAAGAAAATAGGTATTTTTAGTCATATCTATACAAATCTAGATATTTACATGCCACTGTATAAAAACTGTAGGTTTGCCACTTTCTTTTTATCTGAAAATCATTTTATCATTTTATACCATTCATGGAGATGTCCATATTAAATTTTGAAATCATGTTTTCTGGGCTATTTACGTAATTTGGGAAAAAAACCTCCACAAACAAACCAAAAACCACAACAACAGACAAATCAGCCTCCCTGGCTGTGGGAGGCCTGCCCCAGCTCAGCTCTGTGCAGCCTGCCCCGCGCTCCGACACTGCTCCCCAGGATGCTGGCACAGATTCTGGCACAGAGCACCTAAACTGGAGCAGAGAGGGTGCAGCTGTCACACTGCTGTGTTTGCTGGCCCCCAGATATCACACAGTTATTACCTGTAGTCATCCAAAGTCCAAATATATTGGGGTATAAACGAAGTACATGTTAGCCCAAAAGTCAATGAGTGCAAAGGTCATTTCTGCACTGGTTTCACTGGGGGAATTGGTCAGCAAAAGTTTTTGCAACCTCGTAATAGAAAGATTTTACTGTTTTTGTAGGAAACAAGTACCTGTCTTGCAGCTATGATACAGGACAGACAGCAAAGTAATACACTTGTTTATTAATAAGAAAACCTTCACTTTTCTTATTAGTGAAATGTAAACAAAATACACACTATTAACATGCATGAGTAATCTGCATAATTTTATGGACAGTAGGTTTGATGTAGTGTTATTTGTACAGAGTCTGTGATGACAAGCCATTAATTACCAGTTGTTAGTAGACATATTTGCGTAATGTTCCAGACTCTCTTGAATTTTATCATCTCAATCTGACAAACAGTAACTACATTTTTCTAAAACAATAAACGTACTTATTTCTTTTCAAAATAATAAAATAAACCCCAGCCGGTTTCCAGTAGCTATGAGGAGTCTCTTCAGGAGAATCAAAAGCCTCCCTAAGAGGCATCGTATGTTTAAAATTTCCTTATACCTACAAACGATCACAATTTAAGAGACTTCATTTAATGTTGTCACTGAGTTGACAGCATTATGCCTCTTCTGCAGACTGAAGACTTCAGACTCTGGGCCGTCATGCCAGCACCTTTACCAATAATCATTTCATCTGAAGTGGTTTTAAGAAATAAAAACAACGAAATCAAACACAAACAAACCACACAAGAGGCTTTCTGTTGCACTGAATTTATGGTAGGCAAATATATTTGCAAAAGGAAAATGGGACTTCACATTTCCAGTTATGAAGTGCTATAAACTGCTCAAGATGAGCTACTGGTGCCCCCGTGTGTTTCAGTGAGATTTTTACTGTTGTCCTATGCAGGGTATAATAGGCCTGAAATTTACATGATATGCTTATTCCCTTCCACTCCTCACCAAAAGGAAAACGACTGAAAACCAAACAATAACAAACAAAAAAGCCCCTTAAATATTAGCACAAAATTGTAAGCATGCAAGGAAAGAAAAAGAAGTGTCATCTCTTACTTCCCTGATAGTACTTCCTTTGTCATAAATGCCCTGACAAACAGAAAAATTAACCTCTATGTTTTTTGAAATGTTGAATGCATTTCTTTATTTTCTTCATTTGTTCTTTTAATATAGATGTAGCCCCCTTCTTGTCTGTAGAAAGCTTGAATATAGCCCAGTAAGGCTTGCATAGTATTTTAGTGATAAGCTGAACAGTAAGTACAGAAACACAGCTACTCATTAAAAATTCCTATTTTGCTTTTCTATGTTTGCCAGTCTTTTTATAGATGCTGCTAAGTGACTCTAATATAGCTTTCTGATAAGATGAATTAACAAGGAGAGTGAATATTATTAGAGAAATTAGACTAGTTAATACAAGTTTATTACTTTTAGGAATCAGGTGATGTACAGAAAGAGAAATCTATTAAGTGACCAGCAAAAAAACAGCTGCTCCCAAGACACCCTTTTCAGGTACTAAAAACATTTTCACTTGACTCCCATCATGTTTGGCTTCTGCCATGTGCTATGCCATGCACCATCCGTTGGCTGCAGTAGGAGAGCATAGGGAATCAGCCAGCAAATTCCCATTTCTGGGACATACTGGTCCTATTCCACTTAACTAGCAGAGCCCTAGCAAAGAAGGAGAGCTCACGCTGCCTCTGCACCTCCCTGAACCTCACAGTAATTTCACAGTACATTAGGCATTTAAATCTAGGCATTTTCTAGACACTGTTCCTATTTTAGCAGCCTGACCTGAAGTAACAGTAAATTGAAAAATGCGAAGTTAAGAAGATAAAAAAAACAAACTCAAAAGCCCCAAACATGGGTTTATAGATTTCAACACAAGAAAAGGCAGAAATTCCTTTCATTTAACAAGCTGCAATTTTTTATTTTATCCATCAACAAGAAAACTATCTGCTCACTTCAAAAAGAGAGCATATGCTACTAAATGTATTTTCTGAAAAGTGGCCTTTTTTTAGTTTTCTTCGGTATAGAATATATTTGTGACTGCACTTTCTACAGCCAAGTCAGCCCTAAACTTTTTTTCAGGGGGGAAGGGATAGGGTGGGTGTGAAGGTAAGGATGGGAATGATCATGTGTAGTTCCTTGTAACACATCCACCCTCTGGTTTTTAACATTTTAAAGTCAAAATAGAGTGATTAACACCAGAAAAAAATTTAGAAAGCTGAGATGGAAAATGAGCATGATCAGGAAATCTGCTTGTGAACTAACAGCAATAGTACTTTTGTTGTGTATTAAATTATTAAGTTCTTATTCATGGAAATAATAATAACATGGAAAATGATACTATAATAATCACTCAAATTTGCAAACATTTCATTATAATCAGGTTGCTAAACTTGTTTATATTATGGCAGCCTAAATTTGTTTCCAAATTCCAAAGCCACAAAAATTAATTTTTCCTCACAGTATGTTGCTTGCAAGTGTACACATAGAATGGGTGAAATCTTGGCCTTTTGAAAGTCAGTGGTGCCTTTGGAACTGTGGCTCAGCTGAGGCTGGTGGCAATGACAGCTATCAACACTACTGCAGGTCTGTGCTGCTGGGGCTGCTTCTGATGAACGCCCTTTGTCAAGTAAACCAATTTTCTGTAGGAACGTATAAATTTATTAAGGTCTAATTCATGGAGGGCTGCTTTTTATGCTGAGATGCAGTATCTAGTCAAAATGAGAAACAAATACACCCCAGAGCAGTCAGGGCCTTAATGATGAGAATGCAGACATGAAATGAACCTGCTTTTAAAATTTTTACATTGGTCACTGAAACCTGCAGACTGAAAAGCAGTTGGAAGTTAACACTTCTGGCAGCTCAGAACTTCTGAAAAATAATAAGCATTTCATACCCAACTTTACTGTCCATTATTTCAGGCAAAAAATCCCAATGAAGACAGAAGAGTAGTTGGTGAATTACCACTTAATGGTATTTATGATGAAAACCCTGTTTTGCTGTGACACATTCTAGTAATTGTAAAACCTTTTTTTTTCCTTGCCCCTTAGTTTTCCTTTCTATTATCGTAGAATTTTGTAAGCACTTGCGCACAGAATTATTAGCCAGTGATAACAGTGTGAGTATGTTATGGAAAGTCCATAGGTGAATTCAGCAGAATGTGAAACCTTGTACTGATGTTATTTAAAAACATATGGACTTGTTTTTTCAGAATGAAATGCAAGTTTTGATGGACTAGCTTTCCTATAATTCATGGCCTATATTTAAAAATAGACGCATGGTGAAAATCCACTGAATTGTATGGACTTTTCTAAAAAAAGCAGTACAAGAAAATATTGTGTTCAATGATGTAAGACCACATTAACCTTGAAACTGCAAACAACACTTTCTTAGGTTGAAGTTTCTAATCAGATACTTTTAGACACATCTATCTATAGATAGACACACATCACCACAAGAAACCAAACAAAAAGTAAGTGATTAGTACCTGAAAAACTCACCACAGAATACTCTATATAAAGCAACATTTGATACAAAGGTCTCATTTGATTGCCTATTTCTACACTGACTGATAGCGTTCACCCCACAAGACTCACAGTCTTGCTTTTGCAGAAATTTCTCAATAGGCTGTTAAATATCCATGGTAGGCTTGGGGAAAAAAAAAAGTCATCCTCATCTGAGCAAGAGGGGAAAATTAAATATGATAAATCAACTGGATTCATTACCTTTCAGTTTTACTCTGTTACATACACAGATGGATTTTTTTTATTAAGAAAAAAAAGAAGAAACAAAAAAGTGTTTGTCCAACTTGCTGTTTGTGGAAGACTGTACGGACAACTGGAAAACTAGCATTACTTCAGTCTCAGAAACACTAGAAAACTTCTGATACGTATATAAAGAGGTGCATAGTCTGATTTTGCTAACATTTTAATTAGAAAATAATATCAAACAGCTGAGATTAAAAATTTGCCAGAAATTCATACTTGCTTATGTTTTCTAAGGTTTCTCTTTTTTAAAACGTCTAGAGAAAAGAGGAAAATGGGGAGTAAAATTACTCAATTCTACCATCTGTCCCAATTTTTCTATGTATAAACATTCATAAAGGAGTAAAGTGTACAGAGCAAATTATGCTCTTTAAACATAGCCTCTGTTACTTAAGCTTGGAGAAAAGCGTGGTTCCATCAAAGTTTCTTTAGAAAATGTATAAACTTAGGTCTGCAATTATCTGGTAGAAATGCCTATTCAGCTTTAATCCTCTCCTCAGCCTCCATTAAAGGAATTGTATCTGTTTGGCTAGGACAGTGTGTAGATGAGAACGAGGATAAAATAAAGAACATAGACTTAGGAACTGTGGAGTCTTACTGCACTGTGCCAGATGGATTTAATTCTGAGAGGAAAGTTGAGGGGTTCTGCCTTGTTTTGATGTTCACACATAAACAATAATATTTGGAGTTTCATACCTTCAACCTCTTGCTGTCATGCCAAAATAAAAACTGGTTTGTTCAGTTAAAATAGCAACACACTGAAACATTATCCCAATATCATAACATTTGAGCCAGATATTTCAAATTATTTACATAGCTATAAATACTGATTCCAAGGAAAACTTAGACAGTGAGAGATCAGAAGTACTGGCCAAAAAAATTTAAGTTGAGCCCAGAGCATTCATCCCTGCAACATGGTTTTGAGGTGCTACTTGTGGACACAGGGAGAGGAGCACCCCCAGTGTAAGGTTTATCCCTTTATCTCACATGGCACCACAAACACTTGATCTCTTCTGGTTTGCAAATGTTTCTAAAAATCCATGGAATTTGGGCTTTTTAGATAATATTTGTTTCATGTGAAATATATATGTAATATATTTATATGTAATATTCAGGAATAATTTAGCAAACCCATTGTTTTGAGACACTAGAGATCAGACAATGCCAAGACAACATAACTTTTTCTGCAAAGCCTGTACATTAAAAAACCCCACTACCTCTGCCAAAAACCTTACATTAAGGAAGGTGGAAGATGGGTGGTGATTTTAAAATAAAGATCAAGCAACAACACAGTGAAGAAGTCTGTGACTTTAAGCTCAGGATATTTTTTCTGCATCTATAAAAAAAACCATTATTACCAAAACATACTAATAATTAATCATAACTCAAAATAGAAATTAACTACCTTCAATGCTCTGTGGACCAACAAGATTTGTAGCCTGGTGTGCTGGATATTCTACCCGGGGTCTGGCAATGCCCAGTTGCTCCATAACCCCATGGAGGAGCCTCTGAATATCTGCTTCAGTAACCCTGTCAGGTGTCCTAGGGCTGTAGCTAAAAGCTGAAGCCAATCCAAATGCCAGCAGAAACATCATGTTGCAAAGCAAAGTAGTTATCATCGTGGCACCAACTTTCATCCTGTCAAAAAGAAAGGAATTTGATTATCAATTATGGTTTGGGGGAGAAAGTCCTATACGTGTGGCAGAAATAGCATCTGATCCTATTACTGGACTTTACAGTTTACTACTACAGGTTCTAGAGGTAGCTGGAAGTCTAGCCAGCTGGAAACTGGGTGGGGGGAGCCAGGGAGGGAATAGGGTGGATATGTTCTCTTCTAAAAGAAATATTAAGCAGCAAACTGCAGAAATCAATTTGCTGGTTTGCTTTTTCAAATAACAGTTATTAACAGTCACTGCAAACAAAATTAATCCACTTTTTCATTTGATGAGAATACATCATCCACTACACCAGCCACCCCTCCACCCCCTCCATGTTTATGTCATTTATAAAACTCTGGTCTAAAAACCAAGAACTCTTCATCCAGAAACTGTGTTTTCCAGGCTCTATTCTTGCGTTGCCTGAAAAATCAATAATAAGAGACTGCCAAACAACCTGAGTATGTTTTGTTTGCACCTTAAGACAAAAGGCTTCTGACTTCATGTGCACCGTCTTTCCCACCTGATGCAAATAGGTTTCATTTATTTCCTTGAACCCCTTTCACTAAATGGCTGCACAGTAGTTTAATTAGGACCCCCCCAAAGCCAACAGCAACAACCAAAAAAGACCACAAGTACCACTTACTGTCCTCTGATAGGTTGAATTTAATCAGAATGCCTGTTTTCTTAAAGCTCATTTTCCCCTCACATCAGAGAAATTAAATAGTAATTAAATCATTTTTAATGATTAATTATTATTTAATTGTTAATTTAATCATTATCATATAAATCATTACACAATTAATCATCACAATTAAAATGCATCATTTTCAGTCCCCTGGATAAAGAAAATCCCCTCGAGCTCCCCTTGTCTTCCTTAACACACGTACAGCTGCCTGATTTCTTCACGCCGGACGTTTAAAGATGCTCCAATGCTCCAGCCTCCGGCGCGAGGCACCTGGAAACGTCTTTAAGGCAAAAATGGCTGAAAAATCCCGGTGCTGGGNGGGCAGCTCGGCGGCAGCCGCCGGGCCGGAGCGCCCCGCTCACCTCCCGCTCCCAGCGCGGCTCTGCGGGGGCGGCGGCTCCGCGGCCGCGCATCCTCCGTGCGCAGCCACGGCCTCTCGGCCCCTGCCCCGCGGCCGGGAGCATCCTCCGTGCGCAGCCACGGCCTCTCGGCCCCTGCCCCGCGGCCGGGAGCATCCTCCGTGCGCAGCCACGGCCTCTCGGCCCCTGCCCCGCGGCCGGGAGCATCCTCCGTGCGCAGCCACGGCCTCTCGGCCCCTGCCCCGCGGCCGGGAGCATCCTCCGTGCGCAGCCACGGCCTCCGATATTAAAAACCTCCCTTTTAAACTTGGCAGTCTAAAAATAAAACTGAAGGGTTTTGATGCATTAACGGTGACAGAAATAAGGTATTACATATTCATGGAAAAGTATCTATCTTCTTGCTGTGATTTCTTTCTTTAGGATACCATCAATGGTTTACTTATGGGATGATAGTGTTACCTAACTGCAGGTTTACAGGGTAGCAACGTGGCAACCATCTCCAAGGATTTGCAAGTAAATGGCTCTAGATTAAGCAAATCTAGACACATTGTCCAGAGCAGAGGTTACCAAGAAGATAACTACAAAAGCATCTTGCCTAATGAAGTCTCTCATCTAACGCAGCACTTGGCAAAATGGTAGCTTCTAAAGGTTATTTTATGTATCACACCTTCATTGCTACTGAGGGGAATGCATCACATCCCAGTTTCTTAACCCATAAACCACAGCAGTCCCATGAGCTACACTTGCACATGTAGATTATAATTTTTTTGCTGGTCTCTGGTACACCATGCAAGCTGTAACTTGCAGGATTAAGCAGTAGGGACTTCCACTTAGCATCCAGTTTCTTTCTGCAAAACATAATCAACTTTATATGAAGGGATGTATGTCCAAACTGTTCTGCAAAACCTCTAAAAAGAGAACGTACTTTCTGTAACAACTTCTTTCCTGCTACAGGTTTCTTTGTCAGGGCCCTAGCAAATTCCCCCTAAGAAGCGAAGTTTAGATGTTTCAAGACTAGCTTGCTTGCATGGGTGATCAAAAGTAGCTTACTACTCTACACAGGACATATTGTTAATATGTACCAAATATTTTGGATGCTAATGCAGCTCTGACAATCTTAAATCTTAGTCTTCTAATCAAAAACCAGTGTGACACCTTACTATTACAGGAGTCAGACATTTTCTTCCTGATACTGCCTTTATCTCCTGTCCTATTTCCAGCTCCTATCCTTGCATCAGCCATGACAGCTGGAAGTTGTTTTGCTGATCCTTACCCCCATGAGATGATCCAAAACATGGTGCTCTGGTGCCTGCTCAGCCTACGGAAGGATCTGCCAGCACCAGATAAAGGCAGAGGGTGGGAACATGTTGCCAAGAGAAGCAGCTTCCTCTTTGGATGGTGGTGAACTGAGATATTCACTCCTTTACTTAATGAAACCAAAGCTTCCCATTCTTAACCACAGCACCAAGCAATCCGGTTCAGATCTCCTCATGGCTGGCTCCCTGGTATTAATTTTACAGTAATGTAGCAAGAGTGAAGCAGGAGGTTTCCACAGATCAATGAGCTGAACCAACTCAACTTGCAAATTGGCGGATACATGGGGAAGGAGACAAGGAACAGAACAGAACTATTTTTTTGATTAACACACCCTTTTAAGAAGTTCAGAAGACTACTGCTAATAAACTATGCTGCATCCATGCCTTTTGCTCGCTGTGAGAATTACCAACACGTAGCTAAGATGAACAAAAAGGACAGCCAGAACAGATTTACTTCTGGCTTCAGTATTTTCAGACTTACTAATTTTGGTGTCTACACTCTGCATAAAACAATATAATCTGACTTTCCAAGTCATTATAAAAGAACAAGCTCAGAAAAGGGAAAAAACAATGGTTTAATTAAAACCAAAAGTATCCAGTGCTTCAGCTCTAACATTTTGCCAATAAGCAATTCACACATATAAAAAGCTAATGAACGGTTTCAAGCGTTTACTCTTAAATAATTTTACAGCTGATGACAGACAAACAGTTCTCATTCAAAAAGATGTAAACATTTGCTTGTGCAAATCAACCTTTAACATGCTATGGCTTCTTACATTCGTCTCTTGCAACACTTTCAGCATCTAAACCCAGCTTCTGCACCACTTTGTTAACATAATTCTACAGCTCTAAAAATAAGTTAAAATTCCCCTCTCATATTAAGATAAAACATTTTATTACTCATAACTGAAAATACTTGGTACCTACTGCAGAACACAACACTGGATGAAGTTTTAAGACTTTTCAATCGTTGAATAAACTGCACGTTTGTTTTCCATGTGTTCTAGTAATTCTGCAGTGTGTGTGCACACATGGATTATATTTTGACATTTACCTACTCAACAAGCAAAATACGCTCCCAATTTACTCCAACAAAAATAAAAAACATTGTCTCAGAAGAAATAGAGCTCATATGAGGTCCAACTTAGTAGTATCAAGGGGTGCTACAATACACTTAAAACTAAAAAGTAAATAAATTTAACTACTAATACTCAGCATCAAAACACTTTCTTTCATATGTCTGTTAAATTTGTTTAAATATTTGAGAAATTGTTTTTGAACTTGATACTTAATCTAAATACTGCAAGAAGTTTTGGGAGATGCAGCACGTTTTTAGAAGCTGAGATAATCAAAACTCGAGATCTAACACAAACATTTGTGTTAGATTATTTACAGATTAAGACTGTTTTTGTTTTATAAATCAAATTCGTTTAGTTGAACTCACTAGCGCTTACAGAAGTTTCCGTAAATGAAGAAAACCTCAACATGAAACAAATTGCTATTTGCACATCTTCACAACTCATTCATTTAAAGCAAATTAAAAATTACAAATAAAAAAGAGCTAGAAAAAAAATCATACAAATTTAGACTTTTTCCAAAGGTTAACCAAGTTACAAAGAACCCAATTAGCCATCACATTTGATCTTATAAGTCTACTGNCCCCGCCGCACCACGCTCCTCCCGCAGCCCTCCCGCTCCATCGGCCCCTGCCGCCTCCGTTTCGAGGGAAAANTTAAAGCAAATTAAAAATTACAAATAAAAAAGAGCTAGAAAAAAAATCATACAAATTTAGACTTTTTCCAAAGGTTAACCAAGTTACAAAGAACCCAATTAGCCATCACATTTGATCTTATAAGTCTACTGGCTTTGCAGTTGGTAGCAGTTTTACTTCAGATATTGGATTCTTTGGAGAGCCTCTATAACGAACTCTTTCTTTTCCTGAAGCACTTCTTGAGATCATCGATTTTTCTGGGGCAGCACCTGGAATATTTGTATTTGCATTAACTTTTAAACTGGATTTAACCATTTCATGATTGGTTAGATCTTCTAGAACAGACTTTGATGGATGAACAGTCGCTTTTCGTTCATGGATTCCAATAGTTCTGACAGAAACACCAGGCTTGTCTGATGGATTTAATGGCCTGCAACATGATTTGGATGTTAGGTCTGGCTGCTTATGAGCTACAGAAACTTGGTCGCGCGTGCTTTCACTCCTGCGTGGCAAAAGCATGGGATTCTTTGAGGGTTTTTCTGTGCAGGGGAATAGGGCAGAATCATAGCTCAAAGATTTAACAAGTGGTGAACCAACACCACTTGATTTAACCGTCTGAGAGCTTACAGATTGTCTGTTAGCCTCCAAAAGGGAATTCATTCTTCTTACAGACTGCCTAACTGGAGTACGTTGAAACTTCAGAGGTGGCTTAGTTTTGCTTGCAGAATTTGGATCATTTAATGAAAGCTGGTTGAACCACTGCATGTGATCAGAAACCTTCCCATGGTCAGAAACAGTCAATGTTTTAGTTAAAATTTTATCTGAATTTTCAGCTTTCAAGTTCTGGTTGCCCATTTCATTTTGTGATTTAGGCAACTTCGAAGCAGGCAGCTGTCCTGCCAAACAAGATTGAGCAGTACCTTCCTCCAAATGACAGCACTTTACCATACAGTTTTCAGCTGTTTGTGAGTGTATTAATTCTATTTCCTCTTTTCTTCCAGAGGAATCTGATTTGTGTAAGTCATCTTTTGTTGAACTGTTCTCAGCAGTAAACTTATCTTCCTTGGCTAGTGCTTGAGCTATAGGAAGTTCTTTTACTTTTTTTATAACTGGTTTTGGAACCTGAAGTTCAATCTCAATAGAAGTTTTGAACTTTCTTTTCTCCAAAAGATGAATTTCCTCTTCTTTTGATTGCTGTTTAT
>WAAG01032186.1:22586-46606 GCA_013390105.1 Tichodroma muraria | reverse complement strand
GGTGATTCTGTTTCAGTTTTGGGTATTTTTTAGTTTTTGAAGTAGCAAAGCAAGGACCAATCTGATGTGGAAACAGCAGCAGTCTCATCACACTGGCACTGGTTTTATTTGCACTGCCCTTTGTTACATATTTTTCTTCCTATTGGTTTCAGTAAACGTTCCTGCTCAGCTAATAAAGACATAGCCATGCAAGTTGTTGAATACCCTTCCCACTCGCAGTCAGAGCTCCTGAAGCTCTGAAACAGCTCCTGTTGCACCAGGCACCTCCGTTTATGTGTCCTGACACAGGCTCTGGCAAAGGCTGGAAACGGGAGATTGTTATGTCCCTCTGACACGGAAAAAGAAAACTAAAAGCAGCATTCAACCGGGACGTCCTCAAGAGGATCTTGCTTCTGTGAAATGGTGCTGGAAACTCCTAAAAGCTTTGCAGTGTCCTACCCAGCTGGGAAATGCACTCACTGCTCAAGAGACAACTTAGTTCATTCATGCTGTACTGCAACATTCATATTTTTCCAGCTCAGTGACTCTGATATGCAGACATGGGTAAAGACAGAACTGAGAAGAAAGACATTTCAGCTTTTTCTTCCAGGCTTTTAGCTCTGAGACAACATTATTCAGTGATTAGGTTACTGCTCTCCAGACCCAGCTGTTATTTTTGAATCTGCCCTTTTCCAGGTTTCTGATATCAAACAGTTACCAAAATTCAACATGCCTGAGTTTCCTCAACTATAAAATGGGGGTGAAAACCACTTTTAAATCTAAAAGCAAAATATTTTTGTAATGCTGGGTGTTTACCTATCAATGGCTCTGTGGAAAGATAAACTATGCCCATTTTACAGGCTATTTCCTTGTATTTGGACCTGTCTTCTCTCCAAATTCAGAATAGAATGTCGTGACTGGGTAAACAGTTTTTATTGCATCCACCAGGAAACCTACTATCAACACTTCTATTTAGCTGTTTGGATCCAAACCATCAAAAGCTTTATCCTGTACGTCCGCTCTTGGAGTTATCCAACAATTCAACAGATTTATTTTTTCCTCAGAGTAACTCCACTAGAAGTGTGTCCTTAAGGTTCACATCTTTCACTGAAATCAACCAACACTATAGGATCAGGGCCTAGTAAACTGCTTTAGAGGTGTTTCATAGATTGATTTGCTCAGGCAAACCGTTATTTGATTTAATACAGAGAAATGTCCTGTCCCATCTCAGTTCACACAGCTTCAGAGGGATGTCACGAGAAAATACTGTCCTCCTTGGAAGAAAAATAGAGAAGATAATTCATTTTATTTCTTTCTAGTAAGAAACCAGTTTCTGCCTCTGACTCAAATTTTTCCCAAACTCTACGGGGAGAGTCAGTTGAAGCACAGGCTTATCTCTGCAGTGCAAGCAGAGATATCCCTGGAAAGGGAACAAGGAGCTGTTCCTATAATCCAAATACAATCCTGACCTGAAAGGAAGAACTCAGAGGATATATTTGCTTAACTCCATCAGCTGACTAACATAATTTTTTTTCTCACAGTATTTTATGATTCATGATAGTTAATTTGGGGAAAAAAAAATAAAATTGCACCAAGCATGGAAAAAAATAAATCAAAATTTTTATACAACATAGGAATGCAGAAATGACAGTTGTGCTCCTAAAAGACAAGTAACACCACTTAAATGTGCCTTGTAAAGGCAGATGAGCAAACATACTCCCCTTGACTACATAAGGTAACAACACCTTTTTCCTGAAGGGATTTTCCTTAAATTTTTGATGGTAAACCATTCAAATTATTAGGAGAACTGCCTTTACGTTTCTCTACAATGAGCAAAACTTTGTCCTTCTCCCCAAAACAAGACAAAAACAGTTCAGCTGGGGAGTTCTACATATATTTAGAACAATTTTATTCCAAAATTAGAGAATAGGGATGAAATTTGCGAGCATCGAAAAAGAAACTGAATGTTTCCATAGTTTGCAGCCTATTTAAGACAAGCCTGCTGAGCCTTTGAACTACACCACCAAGTTAAATGCCACTGCCTCTGCCTATTTGACCACCAGTTTAGGGAGAGATAGGATGGAGAAGGATTTTAAGAAGTGTAGCCGACATGGAAGAGCTGAGAGTGCTAGAATGAAATAATATCATAAAAATTGTAATAGAAAAATTTAAAAGTGCAATCAGCAGAGGCATTATCTGATGTAGTGGGCAAGGGAAAGTTTTGTGTTCAGTTATAAGATAAAAATCAATGCAGAGAAGTCATAGGAACATCTTTAAGAAAGACAAAGGCAAGTCCTTGATCAAAAAAGGTAGTGTTTTGAAAACTGCCAGATGAATTGTTTGGGTGCATCATTTACCTGTAAACTGCCTCACAACATTGCTGAGTAATGTTGCTTTATAGTATTTCTTAATTCTGGAAAACTTATGCAGAAATTAATCTGCTTTACAGATGAATATTTGCAATTTAAAAATCCAAATATATGAATAGATAACATTCTCTAATCCAGTCTGCCTCTTTATGCCCATGATCTTTTTGCTGCTTTATCAGAAGCAAAAAGAAATTAGAGAGCCTGCCAAGGCTTAACTTGCTCAGCAGGCTGCAGGCATTAACATCAGGCTTGTAATAAAATGCTTGTGCTGGCCTTCTCTGGGGAAGGTCGGCTCCCACGAGGACTGGGTGGCAGCTCCAGCACTTATTAAATGTTTAAGTTTTCTGTTCCTAGGACTGCTTCACAAAACAAATGGGTAAACTCAACTTACAAGAAGCAGCAAACACCACAGGCTGATACCTTCAAGGCTTCCTAGCCTTTGTGCTCACAAGCACAAAGGTCAGTTGGCAAAGTAGGGTTTGGCAGACTGCATCAGAAAGTCTCCTTAATGTTTTCAGGAATGGTATAAGTCTCTTTCATAATGAAACTTTAATTTCAAGTCCTTAAAAAAATAAAAGCAAACAAAAAACCAAACCAGAACACACACCCCACCAGTAACAGGAGGATGTTCCTAAAAAGGATACTTAAGGTATTGTAGCATCAGAGCAAGACGTCTGTGGCATAGCTCAGCTCTGCCTTACCCTGTGGCATCCAGAACATGTCTGGTTTTATCTGTTATTTTTCCACAGCTTGCCTCTTGGCTTCCTCAGCCATCACAGCTCTGTATTTACACAGCTGCCTCTGAAGTTGTAAGTCAGCACAGAGATTGTTGCACAAACAAATGGAACATGTGGCTCTTGCCAAATATCACTTACCCCAGTTTTCCTCCTCCTTCTTAAGCAATTTATGTTTTGGCACTAACAAACTCCCCGAAAATTAAAAAGAAAATGCACTGTGCTCTGTGTCATGTATAATATATTTCTGTTTTGGCAGAAAAAAAAGCTTTCAATAGTTTTAGGATGGGAGAAAATATACATGAGAGAAGTTTCAGTGTAAGGCAGCAAAATTCAGTGTAACACCAAGAGCAGTGCTGAGGCTGCTGTGTGTTACACCCCACCTGAGCCACAGAGCCCCCCCTCCGCATGGCCCTATGGCTTTGACCAGGGAAACAGATCCTGCCAGTTCAGGTTTATTCAGTCACAGTGTGCAGTATGACACACTGGGGCCAGGCTCAGCACTTGCTTTCTCCCTCTTTCAAAACAGGTTATCCCTGACTAACCTTCAGCATCTGGTTTTTTTTAATCACACCAGTTGTGATAAATGAATTTATGCTGTCGCTTGTTTCTGGAAAATAGGCACTACATGCTGAATAAATGCAGTGCAACAGGGAACATCACACTGAGTATGGGAGACAGATCAGATGAAGAGATATGTATACTCTGAAATGAAGTTATCAAAGGTCTCCCAAGCTACAGATGTTGCTATAAATAGACTGACATCCTGCATTACTAGAAACTTCACAGAAGCCTGATTCACAGTGCTTCCTCCACTGCTCTAAGTGAAAATACAAACAGGGGAAGTTTGGGCTGTAACAAGTGGAAAAACAAGAGGTGTGTTACTGAACACAAGAAACAGCCAGATATCCATTCAGCAGCATCAAACTGAAGACTCCAGAGAGGAATTTAGGCTGGGAGAAACCAGCTGAGTGAGGTCAAGTTGCACAGGACCGGGTCCTCCAGTGCATTCAACAGAGGCTGTACCTCCATTGGCACCCATGCCAGCATGAGATCACCCTCAGGGGAAAGAATTTTCTTCATGTCTGACATCCATTTCTCTTGACTTGTGTCTGCTGTCTCTTCTATCACTGAGTGCACCTTCAAGAGAGACATGGAATAAGCTGAGTTGGAGGGACCCACACGGATCACGGGGTCTGACACGGTCTCTTCTGTGCCCTCATGTGAGGCGGGGCTAGGCAGTGATGTATTGTCTTCGATATCTTCTCTTCCTTATGCTAAACAAATCCTCTTTTCTGGGTAAATCTATCCAGCACCTTTGAGCACTGAAGGAATTAATTCTCTCACTGTTCTGGTTCCCTCCCCAGAACATAAAGGGTGTTGAGACAGACTACTTGCACGGGTTAAACACCAAGAAATAGTGCATCTGGAGAAATGAGAGCCATAAAGAAGCAAAAGCACCTCCATATCACCCCTCCTTTTAGCAAATGGCCATGGGCTTTGCCAGTTAGAGCTGTACTGACCAAGGATAATGATAAATCTGAGCCCATTAAACAACAGTACTGTAGCAGAAAACAGCCTACCTGCAATCCCACTACATTTTATTACAGCCCCATTGAACTACACAATCTGCTAAGTTTTAGTCAGGGTCAGTGTGTGGGCAGAAAAAAACTGAAGGAGCAAGTAGCAGCGCCGGCTGCAGAGAGCAATGTCAGTCCTCCAGCACTTCAGCTCCTGTGGTGAGGCATTGAAGCCCCACTGTGCTCACAGCCCTGCCGTGCTGGCAGGGATGTCCATAGTTAGGCCTTGCTCAAGTCCGCAGGCTGCAGCTGCTGTGGTCCACAGGGAGGCCCAGGTGCATCCCATGGCCCCTGCCCGTGGCCTGGCACCCCTGATCTGCCCCTGGAGCAGGAGGGACAGATAGCTGACCCTCTCCAGGGAAGCACTCAAGTGCTGTTTCAGAGGCACAAGTTGGAATGCGGTGAGCTTCAGAACTTGCCACACGCCTCTCCCCTGAAACACTAAGGTCCCTGCCATGCAGGACAGCTCTGGGTTAGGCAGGGATGCCCCAAATATCAGGCCTTCACCTTTCTGGAAAACATTTGCCCAAGAGAATTAATTAGCATTAAAGGTCAATATGAGCACCGTTGTTTGAAGAACTATAGGTTCACGTAAGTCTTTCTTGAATTTTATTTCCCTGATCAAATATATGCTATTTTACCACGGGATTTTCCTTTGAGGTTCTTTCAGTTAATTACACTGCCAGTATCTGCAGCCCAAATACCACCATGTGTCTCTTTGTAGGTGGTTCCTTTTTCAGCTGAGACTAAATGAGACTTCAGCCTTTGAATGAACTTGGAACGGTAAGAAACAGTTGTAGCCAACAGTGGTAGCTTCCTAAAGGCACTGAAAGGATTTAGGAAGACATTTCTTCACTTTGAATTTAGACCAGGTGGTGATACCTGAATTAGCATTATTATTAAAGTGCACCATCCTTAGGAACTAATTTTTTGGCAGTCAGTTTCAAGCTGCAAATCATAATATTCCTATATTCAATTTATACAGGTAATTTTCCATAATTATTATCAGTGACAAAGTTAAGCACGTGCCCTTTCAATTTACATGAAGAGAAACTGAAAAGCTGAACTTCTAATGTAGTTCAAGATTTCTGGTATTTCCTGGACTTCCTTTGACTTCTTACTGTTAACTTGTGCCAGAAAGTCCAGTACAATCTGTCCTGTGCTGCTGAAGAGTAATTATTCATTCATGATAACCCATAAGGGGGTCAGACTTTATTAATTTAATCTGTTTTACACAGACGTTAAAGCAAATTAATTTTCAAGTTTAATTAAAACACGAGTTTTAAATATAGATTGACAATATCTAAGAAACCAAGGAGGGTAGTACTGTTCTTATTGAACTTACACCCATGGGACTTCAACAGATGAAGAATCAGACCCTTTCATTTCTTCTTTGGCTTAATGACCCAGACTCAGCAGTGTCTTATATGACTAATATGTGAAGAACAGACATTTGTCATCCCCAAGTAAGTTGTTTACAAAATTTACAACTTCATAAAACCAGTAATTTAATCTTAGATTTAAGTCATACTGTGGGTCCTTACAGTTGTTACACTTCCACCACAATAAAACCTGAATATTCTTAAAATTCTTGTTCTCCTTCATTTTTGGAAACAATCATGGTAGGAATAAACAAATTGATCAGAAATTAGAGACAACTGCTGTCATTATGATGAAATGAGGTGATGTTTGGGTATATTTATGCTGGGGAGAAAAGAGGGGCTTTTAAAACCCCTTGATTCTGTGAATTGATAGAAACATAGCTAGATAGAGGTTTCTGCATGACTCATCTGGTTTACCAATTTAAGATGTGTTAGTAATATATTAAGTGACAGAGCTGAACAAAAGAAATTCTACAGCTGAGCTATAATAGCACAGGATTTCTGCCGAAAAATCAGCTGGGAAGCCCATGAACAAAGCATACAAGTAGTAATAATACACTGCTTTGACAAGATTTCTTTTATAGTTTTGACACTACATAGTCTTACCCAAAGCAGACGGTGAATTTGAACCTTGAACAAGGTGGTGAAAAAAAACATCCTTGAACAAGGTGGTGAAGTTTATCTCACAGATAATCTTACCAAGAAATAATATTAATTACATACTATTAAATTAAAGCTTCATAACGCTTTAAAGATGGATAAACAAGAAGCACAGTCCTGCAAATCATTTCATACTAGAATCCCAAGCAAAAAAAATCTAAGTGTGACCTCTACAAGGCCATGTAGTGCTTGATATTGCATAGCAGGTAAGGAGGTGTTTTGTTAGGTACAGTCCAGGGTGCTTATTTTATTTGTAATACTCAAGCTTAAAGTCAGCAATGGAAATGACAAATCATCAGGGAAAAAAAAAACAAACATAAGAACAGAGACACTTCATTTCCCAGCAAAACAAAGATATAAAAGGAAAATCACGTGTACAATAAGAAAACCAAAACCAATTGTCCAATATGTATCACTTCCCATAGATATTGCTTTTTCCTTTAGTGTCCCACCTTTTTAGTTTTCGTCTGCAGAACACACTTAAATTAAAGGAACTTCTGGTGACACTCTACCTGAAGGACACCCTAGTGAAATGTTCCTTTGATATATTGTACTCCTAGGAGAACCTCTGTTTGTATCACATTTTCTGAGCACAGTTAAGCCATTAGATTTCAAGTTATATGTCAATATATCTCAGAGATTGAAAGAAGTGGTGTAAGCACATAGGTTAGTCAGGGTGGTTGAGGCTGGCCATTGATGACAAGACATGTCCTAATGTCAGTGTTTCCTATGGAAATGCAGATTGTCTAAAGAGAGAAAGCACATGGCCTTTTTTGTACTCATGATTGACCCTGAACATTTAAAATATGCTGTAGCAGTAGCCTCATACTCCAAGTATTTATCCCAGGGGAATAGGTAGATTTATCCATTAAACTCTTGTTTACCAATAAAAACTTCGAGCTACTCATCTAAGTAAATGTTTCTTGTAAACGGTGAATGGGATTTTTTTTCAGCATGAATGAAATAATTTGAACTGTATACTGCCTTGAACAAGGAAAGAGAACTGGAGGCATTTAAAACAAGAATAAAAATATGTAGAACATTTGTAAGATCTTTTGCCCATTCACAAAGCACCTTTAAAGTGAATAAAAAAGAGAAACCTCAGCTTAGGGGTAAAAAACCCCTGAACAACAAAACATGTACCAACACTTATGCCCTGCTATACAAAGCAAAGAATATCACTGTTACATCATCCAAATGCTTCTCATTTGAAGTGAGGATGCTTTGTAGTTCCAGGAAGACTTATTTTGCAATGCTGATTTTGAAGGATAAACTAAGTTGTTCCAACGGTAACTGGCAGAGCTCAGAGAAATTCCATCCAGAGCAATTGAGTGAAAACTGATATTTCCATAATTTACAGCTTTGTTCCATTCTAGCCCATGGCACAAGAGAACAAGAGAAAAGCCAGCAAGAAATTCAGCTGTCCCAGCTTCATGCTCTAGCTTAAAGCTGGCTCTGACAGAGGGAGAGCTACTTGCCTTTTGAAAGGTTAGTGCTTCTGGGTAGCTCTAACAGATGGAACACGCATGTCATCACACATGTCATCCATCAGTTGTGCAGACAGCACACCCATGACCCTCTTCAAAATCTGAGGGTCAAGTAAACCTGTTTTGCAGTTGCAAGCCCTTAAGTGGGGCAGAAGTCTTTCTCTTGGCATCAGAAATCATTGACTTTCAACCTTCACTTTCTCCAGATGTTGCACTTACATTAATACCAGGGGAGAGCACTGCCTGCCCCGCTGCTGCTGATGGGATTCAGCTCTTCAAAATATTCATTGCAAAGATTCTCTCCACCTCGCTTTCCTCTTCTCTGATGCTGTTCTCCTGTAACCCCTCCATTTGGCAGCACAGCTCCTGCAGGACAGAGGGCCATCTCTCCTGGTCTCAGAAAGAGACTCCAAGCATTCCCTGCAGCCCAGGACACTTGCAGGGCTGCGTCCACCATTTGCAACTTACTCTGTGACAAGCCTCTACCTTGGCATGGATAGCTTGCCAGGGAAACCACTCTGTGGTATGTTAACATATGATCAAAAGTCTGAGACTTTTGCAGCAGAAAAATTGACCTGAGTCCCTCTTCTTTGTCCCCTTTTGTATAAACTGCTCTAGCTATTAGCTGTGCTCTATATATTTCTTAGTTGAACACCAACTAAAAGGCTGCTTGGCCCTCTCCAACTGGGGGCAGCTGTAACAAAGGTAGCTGTTCATGCTTGTTGAAGTTGCTAGAGCAGCTTCCTTATCCTGTCCTTGCCTGGTAGCAGCAAGTACCTTAAATTTCTTAAAGTGTTTCCAAGCACTATCTGACGATCTTGGATCTTGTCACGGGAAAGTCAAGAAGCTTCCAAAGCTGAGCCCAGAGATTGCTGCACAAAAACTGCATCATTATCTGTGATCTTGTAATACCCATTTCATAATATTATGAATTTAGCATCTTTTTAAACCATAAATGGAACAGTGGGTCAGTAAAATGACATGATTTATAAAAGATGAAAAATGATTGGAAGCCATTTTTCATGGCAGGTCTGGCTCCATCTATAGCTGCCTCTCACTGCGGACAGGTCTGAGTGTTGCAGAAGATGATGAAATACTTTCTCTTCCTCCATTTCAACTTTAAAATTCAACTTCAGAGGCTGAAGATGAAAGATCAAACCTTGATTCACTACCGTGATTAATGGCACCAGTGGCTGTTTGTGTAAGACGTACCTCTGTTCAGTTTTTAATCCTACTAAACTCTTGACCTCCACACTGTCTNGTTTATAACCATTATCATGCAAGAAACTCTTCTCTCCTACTGTAAATGAGAAATCTGGGTGTTATATTGATCCTTCTACTTCATTTAATACAGGCCTTACAATGGAATAGACACTCCATCCTGCAGCCTCCAACACTGCCCTGCTTCTGTGGATCAGTATTACGAGTCTCATTAAAAGGCAATTTAGATTGCCTTAGCTGTAGATCCTTAGTTATCTCAATAAAGTAGCTCACTTTTTTTGTTTTTCTGATTCAACAAGTATGAAAGGCAATACTTCTTATTTTACCAATATTGGGCACAAAAAAAATGGTTTAGAGCGCGATAGTCAAACAGGCTGTAAAAGTTAAAAGGTACTTCTGCTCAAGTTCACTACTCTGTTCCACTACAGCTGGAATGAAACTCACAGAACTTAAAACACAATTGAGTGAAGACTTTCACACTTTCATTGCTTGATGCTGTTTCATGATTCATTATGTGGCTATTTCAGTCAGTCTGACTACTATCAGGATAGGGCACAAAATTATTATTCAAACAGGAAATTTCAGGTCCAACAATTGGTTTCCTGTCTGACACAATTCACACGATGCAGGGTTGGGGATTTTTTGTGTTTTGCATCTTTTCCACTAGAATATCAATATCAAAAAATCAATCAGTGGCTGATAGGGAATGCAAAAAACCCTGAAATGCTGAAAGATAGTACCTTTTGAATAGATAACAGGTATCTGGAGGGAGAAGGCAAGGAGACTCAAAGGTCCAAAAAATTGTGAAGTTTGACAGACTCTGGCAATGCTTCTGGCACTTAATAAACCTACATCACATTTGTCAATTCCTATTTTAGGATTCTCTCCTTATTTGCCCACAACTAGCAAATTCATCACAGGTTACTTTGTCTAACACGTTCACATCAAGGCACTGTTTAGTGACTGAGGCAGCACTGTGGGAAGAAGCTTCAGAAGATGTTAGCAGATTACATATCACACCAATTTAATGCGTTGCAGAGCAAATCAATTGTGATGGATAGAACTTCAAATAATAATCTGGTTACAGAGGGACAAACCCAAGAAACATCCAGGGAGTTCCACAATATGGAAACCCAGCAGGTTTGATCTGAAATTAATCCCAACTAGATAATCACTCTTGTATTCTGGATTTGCACTCACAAAGACAACTGACAAAAATGTATGTTCCCTCAAGTGACATAAATTGGTAGTCCTTGGGGCTACCACCGGAGTCAGGGAGAGACACCCCCTCTTCTTTGGTCAACATAAATTTTGCCATTCATTTCCAAAGGGCTTGCATGTATCAGGACCAAATTGAGCTTCATAGCTTTTCCTTTCTCGAGAGCACATTTCTGTTATGCTCCATAGGTTTTTGGCAGTTTCAAAGGGTCATGATGAGCTCTTTTCAGGGAGACAGTCTAAGTCTTCTATCCTTCATCTGCTTCTGTTTAAGTCCGTGAGTAGTCCCACTGATTCCTCTGGGATTACATGGATAGTGAAAGTCAAGCATGTATCAAAGAATTGGCAGGATTGCTGTCTAGAAAGTGAGATACAAAAGGCTGTAGAAAAAATATTCCATAATGAGAATCTATTAAAAAACCCAAAAATGTTATTAAAGTTTGGTTAGTTCATTACTGCGGGGAAGTACACTAAATCAAGCAGTGTGTATTTTCTCTATTATTTTTATTGTTTGCATACATGCTATTATGCATGCATAGTGATGTTATCTACTCTAATATCCTTCAGATATTTTACTCTGAATGTCATAAGCACATAAAATCAGTTAATTCCTTCCATGTTATGAGTCCAGAATACTGATTGCGGAGCTATCAGTAATATGCATTCAGAGTATACACTGCACTGACTCTGAAGGATCCACAACTGAATACTGAATAATCCACAAAATATGACAAAATGCAAATAAGGTGACTGACATGATATTGGAATGTTGAAGTACTGGAGAAGTACAAAGGAGGTATTAGTAATTTGTTCCTCTTGTGGAAAAACTACTTGTGAGACTCTGATTTAACTAATTTCAATTTCTATTAAAACACTTTTCATTACTCTGACCCACTGCATATGACAGCTGCATTTCAAAATTAACACTAATTTGCAAGTGCAGCTGGCCTCCCTTGACAGTGAAACAGAGCACAAAACATTGTTAAGACAGAAACTGAGGGTGGAGTTACACACATACTTAATTTTATAGTGCATATGTTTCAGAATAATTCATTATAAATACACCCCAGTGACATCAGTGCCAATTTTGTACCACAGTTCCCGGCTTCTGACTTCTTATAAGCCAGGTCTCTGCAGATCTGTTTGAGCCAGCTGTACCTTGCATTACTATTTTATCTCAGGCAGCTGTTCCCTCCCTTCTGGGTTGCAAACACTGCTGCACAGAGATGTAGAGTTTGAGTTCAGGGAATTGAAAGACTGGTTTTCCCTTGCTGGAGGCAGTGACTGCTTTGGGAGGGAAAGTTTCTTGGAGATTCTTGCAGTGGCAAACACCAGCACACCGTGCCCATTTGGCAATAATTATCGTGGCACAGCAGGTCAGGCCCAGACTCAGCTGGATACGTGCTTGCTAAGCATGTGTTTATCCAAAGATCTTGCTCGAAGATTTAATTTGATAAACTAGGGCCTTAAAAACACTGTTGGAGTTCTTTGAGGTTTGCTTGTGCTGTATGTTAATAAAGTAGCAATAGCAGACAGCAATCCCGATTTTGAAATTTCTAATGTAAGTATATATGTATATATATAAAATATTGTAGAATCATTAAGGCTGGAAAAGACCATAAGGAGTCCCACCATTAACCCTGTGCCACCCTGCTCACCAGTAAAGCATGTTCCCAAGTGCCACATCCACATACCTTCTGAACCCTTCCAGGGATGGTGATTCCATCACTTCTCTGGGCAGCCTATTGCAATGCTTGCCCATCCTATCTGTGAAGAATTTTTTCCTAATATCTAATCTACACCTCCCCTGGCAAAACTTCAGGCCATTTCTCCTGGACTGGTCACTTATTACCTGGGAGAAGAGACTGACCCTTACTTAACCACAACATTTTTTCAGGTAGTTATAGAGAGTTATAAGGTCCCCACTGAGCCCGAGGTAGATAGATAGATAGATAGATAGATGGATGGATGGATGGATAGATAGATAGATAGATAGATATGTACATATACGTATATCTTCTAAATTCTAAAGTTTTTAAGCTCTACTGTATATCCTATGTAGCTGTGGAAAGGTGTAGTATACTACCTTTCACCCTGAAGCTTCCAAAAGGACTTGTTATTTACGAGTGACCTAAAATCCACATGCAAGAAGACAGTAAGGGAGTTAGTGCAAAAAATAGTCAGGATTCAGGCACCAGCACTGAAGGATTCTTGCTGGTCAGACGCTTATTTAGAGGTGTCTACGTTAGGTTTTATGTGGACATTTCCAGAGCTGAGGGATTGGTAAGGTGCTATGGGTAGGTTATAATTAGGCAGATTTCTAACCTTCTCTGTCCTTCCCTCTTTCCAACCTGTGACTGTCAGTCTTAGTTTGAGCTGATCTAAGTTTCTGATGTTTCTTCCTGGGCACTGCTAACAGCCTGGAGCAGTGACCTCTCTCATCCCGCATTTTCTACCTTTCTTTATAAGCTTTTACTACAAGCAAAATCTCTTCTTGTCTCTTAAGCTCTCATGTCACACACGTGCCAAACTGGGGGTCCAAGCCCCACCTCACCAAGGTAGTCCCTGTGGTGTCACCTCTGTCTGCTGGAGTCAAACGAAAGAGCACCTTTTGTGCTTAAAAAGCTGAAGTTCACTGCAGGACATCCAAGCCTTCACAGCGTCTTGCAGGCTGTTGCACACCGTGCCCTGCTCCCACCCACGCGCTGTGTGGCGGTGTCTGTCTGTCTGTCTGTCTGTCTGTCTGTGAGCAGCACCCGGCAGGCAGAGTGACACACACCACGCTCGAGGCCTGAGCCGACTCACCTCAGAGCTGATCTGGGCACCCACCGCGGTACCGTGTCTTGACGGGGACACAGACCTCTCCGAGAAACCAGGAGAATACAGACAGGCAGCTCTGCTGCAGTACTGCTGCTGTGCTCACGAGCTACTCGATGTGCAAATACGCTAGATTAAAACCTGCCTCAGTCATCACAGGCTTCCATGGGTATTAATTTTAAATAAAAATGGAATTAATGGGAAATTTCAGCTCTTGATAAAATCAGATAGTCCTTCACTTTAAACTCTGACTCCCACAGAAAGTGGTAATCTCTCTACTGTTTGTTCAATAAAATATTTGTCTAGTAAAAGAGAACATTATGATTTATCTATCAGTGGTTTGCTAAACATCTCATTCATTTTGGTTTGCAAAGTGAAGCTATAGGATGAAGGTGCTGATATTTTTGAATACCTGCCCATCTCCCGGGAAGCTGGAAAAGGTTAAAAATTTATTGCAGGCACTCCGAGTGCACTAATGTCTTACAGACAGAGCTGGCATTGATCCTTTCCCCTCTCCTGCTAAATCTTCCACAGATGAGAGCAGCTATTTACTTTACATTGTGCAAGCAGAGCTCCTTGAAGAGAAATAAAATCTTTCTAAGTTGAAAATACGGCTTGGAGCAGAGTTGGATTCCTGCCACACAACGTCGGATTATTCCCATCTTAGAAATATCTGGGGCAAAGAATATGTGTCTTCCAGGACATCAGCTTTGGGTGAGTGGAAAAAGAACTGACAACCTGGAGATGTCTGCAGATGCACACAAGGCATTTATTTATCTGGGCACAGGCTGAGCTGGAGTAGCAGCAAAAAAAGCACACCCTTTTTTTAAGTTAGGAAAAAATGGTGGAGAGTGTTCAACAAGAAGGAGGTTCAATTAATTTGAATAATAACTCAGTATAAGGACAGGAGTTTTATTGTGATGGTGAAGATAACTGAGAAGCAGTGTCATATCTCCCTAGGTATATCTGCTGCTTCTTTTAGTAGAGCACTCATTGAAAATCATCAAGTTGGCTCCAGGATTAGACAAATGTGCCTGATGAGTGCATGACACACCTCAGCTCTAACTCGAGAAATACTAGATTAAAATGGTACATGCTACTCTCAATACAGCTTTATCAAAATGCTACCAAATCTCATGCACTGCGGTATCTGCATTGAAAAATATGGGGAACTTCCACGTAGTTCCAAATTTGGCTCTCAGAGATGTATGTTTTTGGTTCTTGTGAAAACCAACGGAAAGAGTAGGTGAAATCTGGCTTTAGAGCATAGCCCTTTATTGAACTGTGCTTCTGAAGCACTTCTTGTTTCTTTGATTTACAGCACTAAGTGCTACAGTGGCATCTGAAGGTCTCACCTGCACTTAGGAGCCTTTTGAGGCTAGGTACCATTCACATTTGTGACTGCAGGCAGTCCCTGTGGAGTCCTAGTTCAATTTGTTGCCCTCTCTGGGCAGCAGGGAGGGAGCCAGAAAGTTGAAAGATGCCCTGTGATATTCTCTGCTTTCATATAAACAGTACCTTGTTAAGACATTAATGGGTTTGAGATAAACTGAAGATGAATTTACATTATAACTATAGACTTCTAAGCAAATTTCTTTTGAAGGGACTTGGCTGGCTAGACTGCAGCAGCATCCTTTTGCAAGAAGATTGGGTCGATATGCGAAGTAAGACTAGTGTTGCACAACCTATAAAGCTGGAAAATAACATAATAGGAGCTGAGGCTGTGCATCAGACAGAGTCACTTGCAGTGTGCTCAGGTCCCAAGAGTGGTTCTCTCTCCATGCAACTGCTCGTTCCTCCGGACAGACAATAAAAGCCAGTGACTTGCTGGTAGTACACAGTCATCGGGATTTTGCACACAAAAGGTCTGAGCTGTTACCAAATGCAGAGCTGATCTCGTTGTTAGCCTTCTAGGCGTAAAGCACGCATCCCATTTTATGTGAGTGCTTTAAGGGGAATACAGTCACTCTCAGCCACACAACTGATGCCCTCAATAAATGCACACACAAGCAGTAAAGCTTCACTTTTGCCCTGAATACCACGGTGCAGAAAGCAGCTGAGTAAGGAAGGCAGAGTGAAAGAATATGGATGGTGTTTGCATGAGTCCTGTAACCCACAAGCCTCACAGAGAAAGCCTGAATGGGAGTGGTGGGCTGGCTGGGATGGCCCAGGACTGCCTGCTTGTGGGCTGTGGCCTGGAGTTACCCTCCTGACTAATCACCACTTTGCTTGCGCAGGACTTGTTTGTGAAATGTCTCTGCACATAAAACAGAGCCCTCTCACCTACATTTCTCTCCCCTCGAAGGACAATACTCCTTGCGAACAATATTCCTTGCACTAAAGGTTGTGTAACTGAACATTGGAACACAAAAAAAGTGCTCTCAAAACGTATGAAATTCAGGAAGGTTTTCTTTCTTTCCAGTACTCCATTTTCCTATGAAAAGGCTCTCTCTCTTTACAGGTATGTTTCTTTGATACCTCCAAACTTTCTTCTCTCTGTCTCACTGATCGCCATGTCCCAAAATTTTCACCATTTGTACTAACAGACATAATGGTGAGGTTGGGAATTGATTTGCAGACTGCCTTTAACTTCAATTGCTTTTTAAACCAAGAGCAGCTAAAGCACTAAAACAACCTTGATAAAAGACAGCTCTGCTCTGTCTAAGAGAGGATTATTGTGCTTCAGTTTAAACTGCTTCCTTAATCAAATTGACATAAGCTTGCTTGATATCTATTTAAGTTTCCATATTATTTTTTTCTCTTGTTTAATTAAATCCATTTTGAATTACGCTTTGAGGCAAACCTGCACAACTCTGTATGCACACAAGCTCTCAGATGGTGTTACCAACAGCCCATTTGGAAATGGTACAGCTCATTAGTTTTGCTGGCTCCCAGACAGTTCAGGACAGTTTGAATTTCCTGCCAACTCGATGGTATTATTTAGTTTGTATTTAAAAGCTCGTGTTTCCTTTTGACCCGGGATGGTCAGCAAGCACAAGCACTGAAGGGCCTGGCCTTTCATCAGCGTCTGCCAGAGCAGAAGAGCCCTGAGACTCTGGATGAGTACAGTGCATTGCCTTTTGCTTCCTTTTACTGCTGTTTTATGGAACAGGAGGAAGAGACAATGTGAGCTTTTGTACAAAAGTGAGGTGACCTTTCCAAGTTACATGTGGGATCTGCTGCTGTTTCTATAGAGACCAAACGCATTAACCTGAGTCAAGTGGGAATGCCTGAGGCTCACTGAAAGGGATATCGTTTCTCAGAGAAAGCTGGAAGATTTAAGTAAAAGGCTTGATTCATGTGTTTTACTTTCTAAACAAAGGGAAGCTGCATTTAAATTTCCTCAATTGGATGTCTGAGCAAAGACAAACATTTTGTGTCTGATTTCAGCTTCCAATTTCCAACTTGCAACAGTCTTACCAAAAAGCTGTCCTACTTTAGGGTCCCAAATGCTTCTTTGGCTGAATAAGACTGTACAAGAACTAGGTTTAGACTGGTGAAATATGCTTCTTGTTCAGTTGCAGAGACTGCAAAAATACTTCGAGTTTCTTCTTAATTTGTCCATCATACATCCACAAACCCATAAACTGTAAAAAAATCTCCCCTCAAGACAGATCCTAAGACCTAACTCATTCTTTTCAGACCTAAACCAGCTTTGTTTCAATACTGAGAACAGTGTACAGAATAAAATATTTTGCACTATGCATAAGAAAGATTTAAAAAAAAATCTTAAGAGAACAGTTGCACACTTTTTCTGCGAGCTAACAAGAAAAGACAATGATGATAAATCTAGATACTAACTAAAAAAATAAATTATTTTCACTGATTTTAGGTGCTATTTAATTTGCAGGTGGGTGGACATGAATCATGTCACAACTACTACTTGTTGTCATCTGTCTAGATATATTCTGTCTGATCACTAGAGAAAATTCAGCTCCTGCCTATCTGCCCAGGCAGTTCAGTTTTTTGGTGGAGGAGCAAAAGGTAAAGTGAGGATTCTCTCCAAATCCCCATTTCTACCTAGTCCAACAGGTATATTTGGTAAAACAAGACTTGTTCTGTGGAAAATCATCCCCAAGCCCTCGCCTTTCCCACAGTGTATTTGAGAGTCTGAAAACAAGGGGTTTTTAGTGATTTTTCTCTCTGCATCCCTTAGGCATGCACTCTTATGGCCACCCCTGGCTTTGGGTAGTGGAGTATGCCTGCTGGGCTGTAGAAGTTAAGAAAAACAAAATAACAGTTAATACCAGCTCATTAATATATCCAAATGAAAAACTCCACATAGTTACAAAATGGCAGAGTTTAAAGTTTGATTTAAAGGCTAATCTGACAAATGTTGCATGGGAGAGAACCATGTAACTTACAAATAGGAAAATTTCCAATTATCACCCGTGAAAAAGAAATGCTATGATTAATTTGAACTGTGTTGAACTTCTCACTACATAAGGAAAGAATTATTCAAAAAGGCAGCCAGTGCACAAACAGCTCTTCATCTTTCACCTAGCTTGGTTGGCTTTTAGATCAAACAAGTCGGATCAAAGTTTGTTTTTACAAAGTCCCTTTTAGATGCAAGAGTCCCAAAAGTACTTCATAAAATGGCCCTTTGAGAAATATAATATCTCTTAAGTAATAAGTTAGGTATGCAGAATTAAGCAGAATAAAGAGCGATGCTGGGTATCAGCAACAAAATAATTGGTTTTGTCATCTCAAATACAAAATTAAATATTTCTAACTGACTTTCATTTTCCATTCTGCTCCCTGATCACATAGCACACACAAAATGTTGCTGTAAAGGCCTGAAAACTCTATTGATCTTAATAGTTCTGGTGGCACCGCTCACTGCTGGTGTTAGTGTTCCCAGAACGCTTAGTGGTCAGTTTTAGGGCGTCCTTTGAACTGTCGTCTAATTGTACGACCCGAGGATGAAGGTTGTGTCCCAAAAACGACTCACTGAAAGTATCTTCCTGTTTTCTGGCTTGCTGCTGCTGGGGAACAGGGATCAGTGCTGCCTGTACCTGGTGCTCTGGTTGTGAGAGGTGGTGGAGTGAGGAGAGCACTGACAAGGACCAGAAATCTTTCTAAATTGGAGTTGTTCCGGCCCAGTGCTCCATGGGTACGTGTTCTTTGTTTGATAAGTGTTAAGCTTTTTATTAAAGACGTTCATGTGGGCGCTTTGTGTGCCTGCACAATACGATACCTCCAGATAAATAAAAGAGCATTAGTTTTGAACACAATCCTGGTTTATCCAGTGCAATAGCACATGCATATGAATAGACTGGAAATATTGACACAGAGTAACGGAAAAGGTTAAGTCAATGTTTGCTTAGTGCTGCAATCCAGAAGTCATTTTGAGTGCAGCAAATTCTGAGATTCCCGAGCAGGAAGTAAACAAACAGGTCAAAGCAATTAACAGATAAGTTAGGGGAGCTCAGTGCATGCACAAACAGCTTCAGCAAAGCACTCTGTTCCAGTCTGCTGCCCAGCCTGAACACTTTGGCAACATCTTACTGCCTATGGTTCTGCACTCGTGTTTTCCTCCTTGCAGGGGCATTAAGTTCATGCTTACTTAGGGAAGTGTGACAGCCTGCAAGGGCATGGAGGCCCTCCTTGGGAGCAAGGAATAGAGGGAGGTGCATTTGTGGGGCTTGTGTTTTATCTAAATAGGGAGCTGCTCCTGTTCATAATGGCAATGAATGTATTGACTTCTATAGGAGCAGGACTGGGAGCTGAAGGAGTCATCAATCTTGTTGCACAGTATTGAGCAGAAGTGTAATAGGCGCTCAATATGGTCTGTATATTTTTCATTTGCAATAGCTGTGTATCGGGGATAACACACATTTATAGGAATTGATCTGACAGTCAGAATCTGTAACTAAGGACAAGTAGTGCAGCCCAGGAAGGTGGGATCAAGCAAGCAGGACGGTAGCAGGTCTTTGAGTTTCCTGGCTAGGAGCAAGGAGAGACAGTAACCTGGTTAACCACCAATCTGTCTTACTGCTGCAAATTACAGCATTGGCATCTCCTCACCCTGGGCAGCAGCGAAGCAGTTAATGTGCCTTTTGAGGGAGAGATACGAGCTCCTTGCCAGCCCAGATAAGTAAGTCAATATTACAAAGCAAACTCCATAAAGAACTTCATGTTCTCCGGCAGAGGACCTTCATTAAAGCAGCAAGCGAAGCAGTGCGCTTATTTCCCAGGGGTCAACCACTTACACCTTAAACTCTCAAAAATGAAATTTATTCCATGTACTCCAAAAGACATTTTATGTAGTAGTGCCCTTTTGGGATTAAAAAATCAAAATCCCTGACATTTTCCTGAAATTTCTATGATGAGAAGGGATCACGTTGCTAGACCTGGAGGACACTAGAGCGCCTCACAGTGCAAGAGCTCTCTTTTTGAATATCTAAGCTACTGTTGCCTGAGATGGTGTACCTGCTGGAAGAAATCAACACTTCAGTAAACTCTTGAAGTACAGATGGTTTCCAGAGAGAAACAGAACTAAAGTCTCAGACTGGAGCTTCTCAAAATTCTGCATTCAGCTGACAGTGGTTTTCAGGTGAGGCTTATTCTGTCTGAAGTCTCTGTCACGTTTATGTGAATTTGCAGCCACAAATGTGAGAACTTCAACAAGCATGTGGCAACTGGAAGAAGGCTTCAGTGAATGAATAAAATTTAGTACTCAGGGCAAAAAAAGAAAAGGTTATCTTGGGGCTTTTCATCCTTGGCATGAGAAGATGAAAAGGGAACATCATAACTTCAAAGTACATGAAAGACTGCTGCAAAAGAAGCAGCTTCTTTTCTTTATTTACTTGTCAGATGGAACAAGACATAATGTGTTTAAATGGAAGGAAGAATCAGGTCAGGCACTATAAAATGAACTTTCTAGCAGCAGCATACTGAAGCTACAGTTACAGGAGTAACTTCCTTTGATAGCTCTTGGGATCATCTGTGCTGGGGGTATTGAAGTCCTAGGCGAAGCTAAATATATGTAAATAGAGCTGACGTTATCTTGTGATGACATGAGACCAGCCTTCTTCTTGAAGTCACTTCAACACTGCTTATTTTGGACGGGGTCAGGAAAACTATCATGGACCAGACCAGTTCCAAGGCTTCAGAGGCACTTCACAGAGGATGGAGGAGGGATGATTACCCTGGCAGAGCGGTTTGCCCAGTAGCAGGCTTTACTTGCTCCACAGACATGGCACTCAAAACCTTGCAGTGTGCTTTTTTTTCTCCTCGTGCATTATTTCTGTAATGGTAAATAATATTGGAGAGGTTTTTACACAGTTTGTCAACTACTTTCTTAGCTGCAAAACGTGATAGCATGAGTCACAACTTGTCTGAGGGTAGAAATTATTTAAATTGAAAATAAATATCCAAGTTGAACCTCATATAAGTCAAAGGGATATTGCAGAACAAAACAAATACACAAAATGAAAAATAATGTCTCTCCTTATAAATTAGTCTTCTAGAAAGCAACTTTTCTCGTACTGCATATTTGAGATGCTCAGGTAAATCTTAGCAATATGCCTCAGAACACTGGAAGTAATGCACATCATGTACAAAATTGTGCTGTTTTCCCTGGTTTTAGCTGCATTTGAGATTTCAGGAACAGCTTGTATTACCTCATTCATCAATCTCTTCTCTTGTTCTGTTCCCACATTACTCTACTTGAAGTATAAAAAATGCTCCTGTTTTATTTAACCATTAATATATCAGACCACCAGGAGAGCAAATGGAGTGAAAGATATGAAGGGCCTATTAGGTATGTGGGATCTGTGAAATAGCTCACCTGGAGGTAAAACAAAATACTTGCTATGAAAAGCTGTTCTTTTTGTAGTTCTTCAAGAAATATCCAGATTTAAGATGCTAAATGTGTTAGACATTTTATAAAGATCTCTCTCTGTGCTCAGACTACTGAACTGACAGGCTAAGATGAAAAGGAGAAATAATTAGAATTAGTCTTGGTAGGAAAAAAGAAACTGCTGGATCAAAATATTGCAAGAGAAAGGGAGAAGTTGTTTCTTTACCTAAAAAAAGAAGTAAGAGCCAACATTTTTTGATCTTTAAATCAATTTATCCAAGCAATTTGCACCTGACCGACAGAGGAGCACCTAACTAATCAGAATCAAGCTAGATAAAAGAAAGCAATGTAAATTAACCAGAGTATCCTCCAATTCTGACATGATTAGACCACTTTCAGTATTTAAGAGAAGCTATTTCAATCTACCTCAAACCTTTTCACACAGCACTAACACAGGTTTCTCAGTTCTGCTATTTCACTACGGAAAGCTATATTGTGTTTGAACAAGGAAGGATGAATATAACTGAATCCTAAGTTGATCTGAAAAGCCTTTTTTTCTTTTTTTCATTCCCCAGAAAAATGTTTTGTACTTAAAGACTTCTTGTTTATAATTTTATATTTTCTATAGCTTTTTTCCTAGGTGGTTTTTAGTCCCCATTATACATGACTAAATGAAACATTATTTTGAAGCAAAAAAAAGATGTCTTGAAAAAAGTTAATTTAATGAGAGGAGGGTCTTGCTAAACCAATTTGACTTTGTTGGTGGCAATTTGTGTATACAAATTAGATAGATGTAAATGTTTGTTAGTTAGCATTTAAGTTAATATAACTTTGCTCTGTGCCCATCAGCATTTTCAGTGTATCTACGTAAGAAAGCCCCTTAGTTATCCGTATGCATCTGCTTACCTGCACCACAGTGCAAACCTAACATCCAAATGGAATTTGACCATCATGTGGCCCGGTTGGTCAGACTTCTGAACAACAAACATGAGAAGATTACCCCTTGCCTTGCTCTTTTCCTACTGCAGTGTGCTCAGGGAATGTCACGAGTGATTTTAGACTGCAAGACATTCATCCACTTAAAGGATTTCCATCCTAAGCAGACAAAATGTAATCTCCCTCTGCACTACCATGTCCTACACTATCTAAGAAATTACTCAGTTCGTCCATTCTCTCTGAGAGGGAAAAAGATAAAGAATTCAAGACCTTGGAAAGTCTTATGACTACTGATAGGGGAGCAAATTTGGATAACAAGGTGCATGTGACACAAGCTGACATTACATGTTCTTCCTAAAGGAGAAGAAACAACTATGAGATTCAGGACAGGTGAAAAATGTTGTCTTAGAGCAGCATCTTCTGAGCAGCAGCCACTGAAAAGTCTATAACCAAACACCTGAATTATCCTTTCTGGAGTAAAATTATTTGTATACTACAGAATCCTTCCCCAAACAGTGTTTTCCAACATGAATATTTCAAAGGCAGAATAGTTTTCCTAATTAATTAGAAAATAGGTATTTTCCCTAGAAGTCACTGTACTTTCATAACCCTTCTTAAAACCATTTTCCCTTCCCCATTTCTAAATGAAAGTTGAATTTAACCCAGACAGCTTTTTATATCTCAAGATACATGTTTGGACTGAGTGCCATCTGAGGTGCTCCGAAGAGATGAGATGCTCTTCTGAGTCTGTCTATTGGGCAAAAATGCATGTTGACACATGTGTATAGAGGAAAACGGTTTCAGAACGTGGGCTGGGATTTTCGACGGTAATTGAAGGAAAAGAGCTCAATATCAAGGACTTCTGGTCATTTCACAATTACCCTGGGGACATTTACAGTGCCTTGAAAGACAGTAGAGGGGACTGCAAGAAAAATCAACACCTCTCAAGGAGAATAAAGTCATTAGTGTTTTAAAAACTGCTAAACTGCTCTAGGAAGCGTTTTTGGGAAGCGTGCGGGGCTAAAAGGAGCACACCGAGTTTGGTTAACAGAACACCCAGGTATTCCTTGCAGGTAATTAATGCTTACTGTAATGATCTGCCCCTTCATTCTCATGCTAGCTAGGTTTCGAATGACTGCAGGAGACTGAGGCGAGGGAGCACGGCTGAAACGAGCCAGCGAGCAATACTTGCCACCGAGCGAGGCAGACAGCGCCACGCGAGGGCACAGGCGGCATTCAAGTATTTGCCAGGTTTTTAGACAGGCAATTATCGCCTCAGTCTTTTGTAGGCCTCTGATGTAGAATGTCATATTCACACGCAAACACGTTCTCTCTCACTTCTGCATTTGCCATTTTCACCGCATCTCCCTAATTGAGCTCTTTTGATGGGAGATTAGCAGGCTGCTTTCACGTGGCAGCTGCGGCGGTTCACCTGGAGACAGGAGGGTCAGCAGGGTCAGAAAAGCAGCCAGACAAGTTAATCATCTGCTGAATATGAAAATGACAGTGCAGGGAAACAGTCCATTCCGTGCAAATAAAGACCTTTTGTGAGAGTAACTGCTCGAGCTCCGTACAGCTTGTCCACCATGGAAAGTGAACAGTAAAGGATTGGGGGGTGGGGGCAAAGACGCTGCGCTGCTGACAGCAGTCAGGGCTGGGTAATTATGTCTTACCAGAAATAAGCACCCCAAAGAGAGAGAAACTTGTTACAATATGGTTATTCCTGGAGGTGAACACTCAATGTCTTTTTTCACAAGCTCTCCAGGAAGCTTTCAGGACTCTTTTTAACAAGTGAGGAACTCCTTTTTCCCACCCACCCCCCCACCCCCCCCC